>CM076979.1:42048407-42355907 GCA_039105355.1 Benthosema pterotum
AGACAACAACATGTCAACACGGCGCTGTGGTCTTGTAGATGTGCTATTTTCGGACACGGGGCGGCAACCGCCGGTGTGCACCGACCTCTCTACCCTGTCTTTAAAGTGATCGAGGGAGTAGTATAGAGCAGTGGTTTTCAACCAGTGCTTTAGAGTCGGTAGGGCTAAAACGTCCTCAAATGGTGGTCCGTGGCTTAAATGCTGAATAAATTTGTGGTCCCTGGGATCAAAAAGGTTGAAAAGCACCTGGTATATAGCACCAATAGCAGGGCTGAGGTGAAAAGGAGGACGGAGGGTAGAATGGAAATGGGCCGTACAGCAAAAAAAGAAAAAAGAAACGTCCAGGATTTCATTTCACAACCACACCTATGTCCGACCGACACTACCTTTCCGCTTCCCACCCTTTCCTGAGCTCCCCTACGTACGCACACACACACACACACACACACACGCGCGCACACACACACACACACACACACACACACACACACACACACACACACACACACACACACACACACACACACGCACATGCTCTCCATGCCTCGCTCGTTCAACTCACTTAGAAAATTGTGCCAGATGTCACATCAAGAAGCAGCAGCAGCAGCAGCAGCACTAGGCTATAGCGCTGCAGCAGCCAGATGAAGAATTTGAGCAATTCTCTGCAAAATATTTGCAGAGCGGCTCGGGGGTTGAAGTGGCTGCATGGTGGCTGCCGGGGAGGCAGAGGTTAAACCTTCCCAGCCTTTAATGAGGGCCCGTCTGATGGGCCGTAGGTAATACTATATAGGAGCTAATGGAGGGAGGCTGGAGGAGCCGTATATAGGGTTAATTCTCTATAGGGCCTGTTATGAAGCCAATTCCTCTGGGATAATAAAGGTTAGCGGAGGGGACCAGTACGCTCCCTCCCCCCCTTCACCCTTCCAATGGAAACTCACATCACCAAACACCTGACTGCCGGCTAGCTAGGACAGATGGGAGCTCAGATACGGCCAGGCAGCCCCAGGAATATCGGATGATGATGGAAATTGGCTTTCAACTTAGTTCACTTCAGGGGCGGATCTAGGCATGGGCATGGGGGGCAATGCCCCCATAGACGCCCAGTCTGCCCCACCAAACATGACGGCATGCAAACAACCCAAATTTCAAAGACATTTCCAATTGAAGTACTTATATTTAAAATGATTTGAAACACTAATACTGCTACTATCTAACTACAGCTGTGGCACCACTAAACCAACAGCATTTCATCATTGAAAACAGAAAACTCTCTGAGTCAGACCTTTAGCTTTATGCGTCTGTTGCAACTTCAACAACAACTGAGGTTTGTATTGATGATTAGTTGTATAATAAAAGTCCTGTGCGAAAATGGCCCCCATACCATTTTATCCTGCCCCCCCAATTGGGAAATGTTACATCCGCCACTGGTTCACTTGGAGCCAGAGTCTGTTTTCTCCCTCTCTCTCTCTCTCTCTCTCTGGCTCGGTTCTTGAGGTATTCATATAAGCGGACCGAAACCACCCTCGCCTTTTATGACCCAATATCAAATAGGCCACCACATTATGCCGGCTCTGTCGGATAGCAAAACGTTTTTACTTTTTCAGATTCAAATAAAGAAAACAGCACAAGATCTATCTCCTACTTTTGATGCTTCTGCGTGGCGCTGTAGTATGACCCATTTTGACCGGACGAGTGATTCTGCAATTCTAAATCCTGACGGTTTTCTGAAAAAAGCGGTCCTCAATATTTCATGTCAAGGACCACCGAAATCATCTGTATATGGCCGCCGACCCCCGCCTGAAAATATGCAGTTCCAGGGACCCCCATCTGAAGCAAAGTTTTTTTCAAGATTAAAAAAACAACACATCTACAAACTCATAGTATGTAGATCTGCTATTTTTCAACAGTTAAACTACATAATGCTTAGAAAACCGAAAGGTGTTCCCATCCAGGAATAGGCCTATAGACTATCCATTTACAAAGAAACATAACACGTTAGAAAACGGAGATAAGGCAGACTTTCTACCCGACGTAGACGATACCTAATATAGAGCAATTAGCTACTATAACAACACTCTGGGCAGGGCTTTTGGAATGCCTCTTGTTCCTTTTTTCCAATGTACTAAAAGTCAATGCATGCAGACGCACTGAGATTCTGCACTGCAAGAAAGAAACCTCCAATGTTTGAACGTCATCCAAACCCATGTAGGGATAGCTGTCCTGCATTTTCCCTCCCGTCGTTCACTTTACTAATATATGTACGCCGTGCCCCTGCACGCGCACACAAACACACACACACGCACAGTCACACACACTCCCTAGCCCGCATTGTGTAAAACATAATCAGGGCTTAGGTGAGGGCTACTTTTAGAAAGTAGTCTTTCCTGAAAAATGTCACAAACTGGCGTCTCTCGCCATTGTTGTCTCTCTCCCCCACAAACAGACAGCAACCGCTCATTAACCACCTCCACCACAACATCCGTATTCTGGGAAATAACCTTTTGCGAGAAGAGATAGTAGATCAACAAGCTCAACAACGCCCATCATGTCAGTCAGCTTCTCGTTCCGCATCTCCTTTCCAGCAAAAGACATTTAAAGCTGCACTATATACCGGTCTGTGACTTTATCCTCTTCGACCACAACCATTTGAACCCCAGTGGTTTCCTGACCGGCACAAGTGATGAAATGTTTAATTGAGCTAATAGAGTCTGCCTGGCCGCCGGCGGCTTGCTCAGGGGATAGATTCAAACTTAGTGTCAGATCCTGTGTCTAGTAGGTGAGACATGACCTTTGGCCCAATAGGCTACCACACCGACAACTGGAGAAGGTTACATTTAAATAAGTGCCTCTTTAATGCAGAGATAAAACAGCCCAACAACATATGTATGGGCTTAGAACTTGATCAGGGGAAGCCCTCGGGACAATGCTATGATGCAATGCACTGTAATACGTTTGTGATTGATCAAATACTGTATAAAGGAGAAAAGTATGATATACTCCTATAAGCCTGCGGTCTAGTTTGTATATTTATAGTGTTTGTGCGTGCTTTTTACTATGTCGCTAAATCATGGTGCCGCTGCTCAGTAACATTGGGGAGCGTGGCCAAGTCCAAACGAACAGATGCTGCCATGTGTGCAATGCATCTGCCAAACTCATACACTGTGTAACGACATCCCACTTGTTTAACCACTTTACTGTAAGGCTTTGTATACGTCTTTGCGTGACGAATAGCAAATATTGTGTTTTAATGCGCCATTAGCTGTCATTTAGTGCAATGCCAAAATCCTGACCTTAACCCTGTCTGTGAGTGCAGTGGTTGTGTGTGTCTGCGACTCTGCGTGTGTGTGTGTGTGTGTGTGTGTGTGTGTGTGTGTGTGTGTGTGTGTGTGTGTGTGTGTGTGTGTGTGTGTGTGTGTGTGTGCGTGTGTGTGTGTGTGTGTGATTATTACAGTGGTCTCAGATGGCCCCCGCATGTGCAAGGAGTCATTAGCAGCACCCAAGGGTCTCTCTGGGAGCATGAACTTGTGTGCCTGGAGGGCAGACAGGCATACAAAAGAGCGTCAATAACGTGTGTGTGTGTACGTGTGTGTGCGTGTGTGTGCGTGTGTGTGTGTGTGTGTGTGTGTGCGTGTGTGTGCGTGTGTGTGCGTGTGTGTGCGTGTGTGCGTGTGTCTGACACCAGCTGGCAGATGGCCTGCCAATGTCTGCACCTAGACATGATAATTGATAAAAAAAAAAAAAGTAATGCAATATTTATTAATGGCCTTGTTCAGTTGGGCACTGTATGCATCTCTCCGCCTCTCTCGTTCCTGTCACACACGCACACACACACACACACACACACACACACACACACACACACACACACACACACACACACACACACACACACACACACACACACACACACACACACACACACACACGCGGAAGGCAGAACCCTTTGAAAAACCTGCCTGCTTCCCTGTCTTCCACACACCCACATTCCTCCTCCCCCCCATTCAGGAGCCCCTGATAACTCCCCTTTTCTGTCTTTCTCACCCCCCCCCCCCCTCCCCTACATCCACCCACCCACCACCACCACCACCAAAGCGGGCCAACCAATCAGCCAGCCAGTCCACACTTAGCATAACAAAGGAGGGGGATCCTTGTGTGACTGTTTTGTGGCTGCGCATGCACAAGTGGCACTCTCACACACGCATACACTCACACTCACCATGCCTGGCATCTGCAAGTGTGTCTGTATAGCTGCTTATGCGCAGTTCCTTCGTAAATGTTGTTTAAATCAGACTGTATAGAGCAGGAGTTTTCAACCTTTTTGATGCCAGGACCCACCATTTATTCAGCATTTGAGCCACGGATCACCAATTGAGGATATTTTTTGACCCACAGACCCCAAAACTAAAGATTTCTTTTGCTTCTATCCATGACCATTAATCTTCTAGTGTGTAGACTTGGGCTAATTAACATGATGAGTATTTTAACTCTTGAGAGCGTAAAAATGAAACCAAATGGACCCGCAAGGGTCCATTTGGTTTCATTTTTACGCTCTCAAGAGTTACATCTGGTTAACCAAGGACCACCTGGAACCCTCTCAGGGACACTGGTGGTCCCCGGACCACCTGTTGAAAACCCCTGGTATAGAGTAAAGTTGCTTCTGTTGGACTTTTCAGACCCATGGTGGCTTGTTTCTCTCGCAAAAAAAGAAAATAATAAAAAAAAATCTGGAAACACTGGAGCTCGCACATATTCGACATCCGTGCATGTGTGTGTGTGCATGTGTATCCTCTATTATAGCACCAAAAAAGAAGACCCCAAAGCCTGCAGCTTTGGTATACAGTGTGAAGGAAGTCGGTTTACACAGGAAATTGGCTGCACATGGACTCAAAGCCTCGCGTAACGTTTATATGGCTGCAGATGAAACAGTGTATCTGTGTCTGAGGTTCCTTTTAATAGGCAAACCAATATAAACCCCCACTGGAAAATTGTGGGCCTGTGTGTCTGTCTGCCAGCAACAATCTGCTGTGACTGAACCGCATACTGCATCAGCCGACCAGCCGAACGAACGAACGAACGGTCATGCTACAACATCTCTAATGTCTTTGGAAGAGTTTTGCTGAAACGTCTTACATTTCAAGGATCCCCCCCATCCCCCCACCTCCTTAACCGTCCGTGACAGTGTACAAATGGAATCAAGGTCATTTTAGAACCCCCCTCAATGAATCTTGGGAGTCCCTGCCCTGTCGGACACCACATTGAGAACCACTGGTCTTATGGAGGAAACAAATGACAACTTTTTGGTTGTTTTTGTTTTGAGCCATGCACAAGTGTTCTGATCAATGACCAAATCAGATACTTTAGTCTTGAGTCTGCATGTTAGCAATCTTTGACATATAGGGTCCATGCAGGAATTGAGTTGTTTCTCACATATTAATGACCAACTGTTTCAGGGTTTTTTTTTCCAAGGCTGTGAGTGGCTCCCACCTGCTCCCTCTTAAGCCTGGTCAGCCACTGGTCCGGTTTATTTTTCTCTCTCCCTTTCTACCTGCCTCTCTTTCTCTCTCTGAGTGGAGACACATTCCCTTGCTACAACACATGCTTAAGCAATTATTCCATGCTCTCCCCCCTGCTTCTCTGGACAGAGAAAGGGAGAGAGAGAGAGATGGAGGGTGGGAGAGAGGGAGGGAGAAATGAGAGATGTGATTCGATGTGGAGTGATCAGGGGCAGCTGGCCGAGGCTTTGCTAAATGAGGTTCTGCGAGAGAAACGTAAAGAAGTTGGGCCTAAGTTGACTCCCTTAAACCTTAATCCAATCTCAGAGAGAGAGAGAGAGAGAGAGAGAGAGTGAGAGAGAGAGACAGAGAGAGAGAGAGAGAAAGAGAGAGTAAATGAAAAGAGAAGAAGAGGGGCCTGCTGGGAACTGAGTACTGGGCTACAGTGACAACAGCCAAAAGAAAATCAGCTTTCAAAGCCACACACACACACACACACGCACGCACGCACGCACGCACACACAAACGAACACACTCGCACACTACACTGGATGAGACACCCGTAGAATAACAAGTTACAAGGGCACACAATGCATGTGTGACAAAGTGAGTCTATAGTGGAGAAAGAATCACTGTCGAACAGCAGGTTTAAAATGTAATCAAATCGGCAAAATATCCTGTTTTAGATTTCTCATTTCTCTTTGCATTTGAAGCATCTTTGTGTCTATGACAGCTCTAACCATATGGACAGCTCTATACTGTATGGACAGTTCTAACCATATGGACAGCTCTATACTGTATGGACAGCTCTAATAACTGTATGGACAGCTCTAACCTATCGACAGCTCTAACCATATGGACAGCTCTATACTACAACGTATTATGGCCAGCTCTAATACTGTAACTGTATGGACAGCTCTAATAACTCTATGGACAGCTCTAACCATATGGACAGCTCTATACTGTATGGGCAGCTCTAATAACTGTATGGACAGCTCTAACCGTATGGAGAGGTCTAATAACTGTATAGGCATCTCTAACCGACAGCTCTAATAACTGTGTGGAGAGCTCTAACTTTATATGGACAGCTCTAAGAGCACAGACAGCTAAAAACTGGAAAGGCATTGCATCGTAGGGGTGGTACAGGGGCAGGAGGGACAGGGTTCGGTTATTATGGCTGCACCAGAGGCATATAGGAACAGGGTTATGGGTGCACCTGAGGGGGTCACTGCATGCTATTTACAGGGCAGTAAAACGGATAGGTTTTTATGCACCCAACGCTTCAAAACGTTGATGCCCCAGGCAGGCAGGCACACAACGGACAGCAAAACCACACGACCAAAACTGTGATCATAAAATGGACTTTGCAATGATCGATTATATTGATCACTGATATAAGCAACATTCTACTTGCTTTGGTAGTTTTATATTATCTCTACTTCTATACTTTTTTCTTTTTCTTTCCTCCAACATGTGTGCTCGTTTTACTTTACTGAAAAGTGTTTACACATTTTTTTTTTGTTTTAGGTCTACTTGAATTGTTTTGGAATATTCCGCCTCGTGTCACTCATGGTTTGGCAATAACACTGTTTATACAATAAACAGTGCTATTGCCAGACCATGAGTGACAACTGGTAAACATTCAGTTTAAGCCTGATTTGTAGTCTGTTATATCGTCCCACAATAGTGTTAGAATAGCAGATCTACAAGCTCACACAACCTACTAATTTACACCGGAACGCAAATAATGTATATTGAGCCTTTAGTCAATGTTTTGTCCTGCGCTGCTTTCCAGGCACTGTACTGGGTGGTGGTGGTGTGTTAAAGTTGTTAGACCGTCTGATAAGACAGCCCTGTGTTCTGTCGGCACTGATAACAAGGCAATAGCCATAGTTTTACAAGTGATAAGCAGCAATAATTAAACAATCATTAGGAAAGCGCGGGTTCCTCCAAATGAACTGTATTGATCTGTTGTTGTGTTTTAGTGTCAAATCTGCATGTTCGTGTTTCGTGAATGATGATGGTTTTGTGGATGTGTGTGTGTGCAGCAATCATAACAGGCACATTTAGTCACATTATTGTTTACATTTTGTTGTTATAAAAAGGAAAAGTGGGGGAATAACTCACCAAGCAGTAGGCAGAAGATATCTAGACATATTAGCAGTTTCCTCTTGCTGTTGTCAATGCCATTGTTGTTGTTTAAGGTAGAGGTTCCTCCGTTCCTTGTCTCTTGAGCCATGGCTTTCTCATACGTATACTTTTGCATTTAGAGAACTCCCCACTCTTTTGGTCGAGTTTTTTTTAAATCCCACGCCGGTGCACTTGGGTAAAAGAAACTCTCTTATTGTCAGTCCAGTGAAGGTAAACCGGCTCAGCTGCAGAAATGTCATGCAAGTCGAAGTGGGAAACTAAAACTTCCCAAAAGAAATCGCGTGTTTAAAAAAAAAAAGTTTGCAGATCAGCCGCGCGCATGCAGCCCCAGCGATTGCGATCAGAATGATGTCCCCCAGCGGGTCGTATTTTAAACTTTCAGAGGAAAAAAATGAAAAATAAACTCGGCTGTATTGGGACAACCGTAGAAAAATAAACGATCGCCCCTACGTCGCTGTTTTAAAAAATAACGATAAACATAAAAGTTGTCTGTTGAGCAACAAATATGAATGGAAAGCCCAGCTCCCGTTCAGACTCGTTACTTTCAAAGGCTTGGATCGTGGGTGAGAAATAGCGCTTCGCGCTGAGAGCCGCTCTTGTTATATCAATCCTTCCTCTCTCTCTCCTCCTCCCCCTTTCTCTCTTCAAGTCCCCCCTCTCTCACTCTCAGCAGCTCCAGCCCTCCTCTTCTTCTCTCCCCTCTCTCTCTCTCTGCTAGTGGAGGGTAATCACCTCCATCCCTCCGTGGAAAAACTTTCTCTCTGAGGCCGACCAGGGTGCGAGACTAGAGCCTGCAGGAGCGAAGTGGCTCCATGGCGCGCCTAGCGGTGGCGCGCGGGAACGACAGACGCACCACTATACTGTTTGCCAACAATACTACTGTAGACTGAGCGCACTTTGGGCTTCTGCCCGAAAAACAGCGCGCTTTCTGCAAAAATCTGCAACACACATGCCATCTATTTTCATCTGTCAGTCCATCATGTTAACGCGTTGGAATTGACAGCAGCATGTAAAACTTAAATATACGACTGAACCGTGATTTTAAGCCATAAACGCCAAAAAAAATAGAACAGAAAAGAAATAGGCCTATCTCGGCTGAAGGAGACATCAGAAAATGGGAAAGGGAGTTGAGAAAGGTGATAGTTTCCACACCAGCGTAAAAAACAAGACACCTTTTGCGAACCATGGAATTTAAACATAAATTGCATGCAGGGACGGGTTTAACCCTCAGAGCCGCAATCCCGCTCAGGCAATAATGTTTTAGCGTGTTTTTAACTGCAACATTTTCATGTTTTTATCTTTTGACCTAAATTTAACAAAATCATTGGTCAACCTCAAGGCCTCAAACTCTGCGTAGGCTATGGCTCCACTGGCCCACTGTGCTATTTGGCTCTGTGCCTAGTCCTCAGTAACATTCAGAAAACACTCATCACAATGAATATTATTATTTTTTGCTTAGTAAAATGCATGCATCAACAAATTCAATGTTTTCTACCGGCATGTTCAAATCTGCTAACCCCATTAAACTTAATTTCAAACGAACAGGAAATAATATGCTAGTCATTAGTCAATAACAACATGGATGAAAATGCAATTCACCAGCTTTGTCCATACATAGTGCATAGGGCATATAGGCGATAAACTAATGTTAGGTAGGCAAAGCAAAGTCAAAACCTTAGTGATTACTGCCATCTAGTGGTGGAAAGCATGATAATAACAGACCACCGGCTAGTGAGTGGGCAATTATCTCTATATAATTCTCCCAATGTCTGTCTGTCCACTTCCTGCGCAAATCACTGTAAAATGGTTTTGAAGGAGTCAAGGGATGTCACATGCCTTAATGATTGTTGGTAGGGTGTTCCACATTTTAGTGGCATAGAAGCGAAAGGAATTAAGTCCATTGTTTGCACCAAATCTGGGTTGCACATGGTTTGTTGAACTGTCTCTGGTATTGTAGGAGTGGTATTTGGTAGTATTTAATTGTGCATTGAATCGTGTGGACCAGACCCATTGCAAGTTGTTGCACTCTGTCGTCAACCCTAAGCCATCCCAGTCTGTCAAAGTGAGCAGGGGTGAGGTGGGTTCGGGGAGTGAGGCCAATTAACAGTCTGACCTGTTTGTTTTGGTAGTCTTTTTATATTTATCGATTGATATCGATTGAAGATTCATCAAATACTGAGATTAAATACACATTGAGAATCCCATTAACAAATAAAAAATAGACTGATGGATGAATTGATTGGATTGGATTTTATTAACAGCTTGAGGATTTACAGTAGGCCTACATTTCAAACAAAACTACAATACTAAAATGTTAGGGAGGGACTATAGTGGAATCTGGGGAAAAAATTGAATAAATTCCAGTAAATGGAATTCGATTCAAATGATTATCCTCCTGAAACATTAGGGACATGACACATGCAAGCAGTTACCTCAGCACAAGTCAACCTCACCGTAAGCTGTGATCCTGGGACGCTATCCTTTGCCAACCTGGGGAGAGGCGTGCCCCGAACTGTTCTCATGCTTTTCACATTTGGTACTTTTAATGGAAATGCTCATACTTGCAGTCTTGCACTCTTGCACTCAACTTAGAAAAATTAAAAAGGTACTGTATATAGGGGGAAATGGAAAGAAAAGCAAACTTAAAACATCACCATCATAGACAAGGACATGCTACAAATTTCAGATATTGCAAGGTGGCCACTATTGTAAACAAGTGTAACGCTTAGTGTGTACATTTTTTTGTTCACACTTTTGTTTATTAAAGATTTCAGGGCATACATCAAAGCAAATAATAAAAACATTATGTGATGCACCCATATAGAGGTAGTTACAATAATGTTTATCAGTAATTCACCAGTTGAATTAGTGAAGTAGTAACAAAAAATATATCATGGAAAGGACCTACGCTAAAAGGGAAATCAAATAATTACAAATTATATAACCTGAATCTAAGGTAAACAAAACAAGACAAACAGAAAAAAGACAGGACAAACACAGGACAAGACAGGACAGGACAAGACAATACACATGACTTGGTCGTACCACAGAAACATAGCGGACGTAGCTTTGCATCCATACATAGTGCTCCCATGACAAGTATAAGACAACCCAGCTGCATGGGAGATCAAGTATGCTCAGACTCAACTCAACTTTAATTAATTTGGAATAGTTTGGAAATCTAAGTCATTAACCAGTGGCTTAGTGTGTACATTGACAGTTTTTTTGTTGTGTTGTAGTTGAACTTGAGTTGTACTGTAAGGCCTGGATTTTCATCACCGCTAAACCCCTTATCCCTTAACTTCTTTGTCATTTTAAACCAGTTAAAACTATTTTCTAGTTCAATTGGCCAGTCTACAAGCTCGCAAGGTGTCAATAGCTTGGCACGTGGAACAACTATTCCATGGAAATTCTTGGCCGATACTGATACCAATGTTAAAAAAAAAAAATAAAAAAAAAAAAACAATTTAACTGCTAGCCAATACTGATATATGGTAATTTAGCTTTTGTTGTTTTTATTTTCTCTTTTTTGCCAGAGAACCTGCACATCCTCAATACAATTAATATATGTTCAGAATCTACAGCTTTGTAGACTACAGATGACTATGATAGTCAACACCCAACCCAACACCAAATCTATATACTTATTATCAACAACATGGCTACTGACATCGGCTATTGTCCGTTCTATTTGCCGGTACAGATATTGGCCGATAACAGCAAATATCAGCCAAACCAAACCAATATATGGACGTATACATCAGTGCATCACTAGGCCTAATCATTCATACAATGTCCATGTACTTTTGTACATATAGCTTAAGTTCTTATCCAGTCTTAAAAGCATCAGCAGGTTGCCAACATACATTGTCTTAATCAGTTGTTGTACACCTATCCCCGGTTGTTAATAGCCATATGAGACCATGATAAACTCATTTGTGCCAATGTGCTTTAATTGCCATTGCCAGCAGAGGTCAGGGTTCCCTAGTTTAGCCATTTTGCTGCTGCCCATGGCCAGTAACAATAATTATAGTCGAGAAAAACTGTCCTTATTGTGAACAGATGATTCATATGATTTGTCTGCAACAGTTGGTTGTATTATCTTCCCTTATAATATTACTGCCAGCATAATTTCAAACCCTTTATAGGCTTTCCTGCGTTTACATTGTCTTTTAGCAGACCATATACTTTCCATAATATTAAAACAATGAATGAATGAATGAATGAATGAATGAATGAATGAATGAATGAATGAATGAATGAATGAATGAATGAATGAATGAATGGGTCAATCAATCAATTCAAATTGTAGAGTGTGTACTGTTCTGTAGTCACACTATCTACCAGCACTTTTTTAAAGCAGTTTTTTAAACTCAGTGTGTTCATAAAATGGTTTCAGCCATGCACAGTCCAATGTCGCAAAGTAGTAAGTACTATATGCTGATGACAAGCCAGTTACAACCATTCGGCTGTACTAGATCTATGTCCGTATTGAATCAAAGATAAGTATTAAAAGATGTTTTGGACGTAACCTTTTAACTTCATAATTCTCTCATAGTCTACTGTCTGCTGAAGCAGTATTGCTTTGATTAATAAAAGATGTGTTTTCCTTCATTCCCTGAATAATGCATATTTTTCATTTCCTGAAAAATGAACATGTTGGAGTTGTTTCTTCCTGACAGTATAGAAATATAACATACTGTAACCTGAAAGGCTGAGTGTAAAAGTCAATGGTAAAGCAAATATCTTTAACAAATGAATCCTTCCCAACAAAGGCATTACTCATTCATTCATGTTTATCAGCTCTACAAGATATACCTGCAGTATTGGAAATATCATGGGAGAGTTTATCCTGGAATTTTAGAAAAGCCTGGTGTGAGTTTAATTTTATAGTCAGATATCTGTATTATCAGTACTATTTCCCTACCATTTTGAGGGAATATACTTTCTGAGTGTAATGATCAATAACAAAGTGATGTATTGCCTGACTTGCATGCTTACGCACATGCGTGTGTGTGTGTGTGTGTGTGTGTGTGTGTGTGTGTGTGTGTGTGTGTGTGTGTGTGTGTGTGTGTGTGTGTGTGTGTGTGTGTGTGTGTGTGTGTGTGTGTGTGTGTGTGTGTGTGTGTGTGCGTGTGTGTGTGTGTGCGTGTGTGTGTGTGTGTGTGTGTGTGCGTGTGTACATTGTTTTACACTCTGTTGTGTACTGTACCACCATGATTCTGAACAACACCTAGACTACACACTACATCCCGCTACACACATGCCAAATGGAGAAAGTCCATACACAACCCTCTATAAGCAATGTATGTCTCATTGCTTGCCATGACCACATTGACCTGTTGTGTCTGATGAAGTTGAAAAATGTATGCCATCCATTGCAGCCATAATTTAAACATTCAGGATTGTTACCAGATTGGATTAGTTGTGCACATGATTCTGGGGGTGGACTGACAGTCTGGCATACAGGGCATTTTCCCGGTGGGCCGACCCCCCCGGGGGCCGTTAATGTCGTGTTTTAATTAAAAAAAAAAAAATCTGCACAAAACCGGCCCACGAATCAGTGCTGGCGGCCCTCTGTCCTCTTCAAATGAGACTGCCTATTGCAGGGTTTTTATAGTTAACTAAAACTAACTAACTAATTTTAGTTAGCCCGAGCCCCAGAGCCCCTTATGTCTTAAATTCTCATGGGGGCTCAGGCCCCGGAGCCCCCACAAAGATTCAGAGGGCCGCTCTGAGGGCCGCTCTGAGACAAAATTGCCCGGTACGTTTTGAGCTCCCAGTCCACCCCTGGTTGTGCATATGATGTTTTCGCTAACATCCCAAACACAGCAAAGGCAGGTCCATATAATTCTGGAGGTGGTCTGTGTATGATTTGTACAGTACATGGACCAGGCATTTCAGAATAAACATTCTAAATACCAACCATCAATACAAGTCTTTGGCATTGATGTTGATTCACCATACTGATATTTGGAAGCCATGCATAGGCTACATAAACTGACCACGTGGCCTAACAATAGCTGGCCTGACACAAAGCGCAAAGCCAAACAACAGCTTGTGTATCCTTAGTTGCATGCCATGAACTGTAAACTCTCAACTGTCAAGGTGTGTGTGTGTTTGTGAGAGAGAGATAGAGAGAGATGCTTTGTAATAACTGTGTGTGTGTGTGTGTGTGTGTGTGTGTGTGTGTGTGTGTGTGTGTGTGTGTGTGTGTGTGTGTGTGTGTGTGTGTGTGTGTGTGTGTGTACGTGCGTGTGTGTACGTACGTGTGTGTGTGTGTGTGTGTGTGTGTGTGTGTGTGTGTGTGTGTGTGTGCGTGCGTGAGAGAGAAAGAGAGATATGCAGACTATATTATCCAAATAACCATAAAAACACACACATTTGAAGTGAAGAGTGCCCACTGTGACTGCCACATGATGTCACAGAGGGCATGCTGAAAATAGGTGCGGGGCTACTTTTTATTGCAATCCAATAAACCTGGCTGTAGCCAAAAACAAACATTAAAAATCCATGGACTCTTGGGTCCAATATTATATCTTAGCCACACCCAGACCTCCCATCAAGATGCCACCCGTACTGTTTTTTGTATTTATTTTCAATTGCACCGTAGGCCTATGCCCTTTTGGGTTGCTGTTGGCAGGCAAAATATTTTTGTCTAAATATTTTTGGCACAACAGCATAGTAGAGAGACACATCTGATCTTCAGCTTAAATGAGCCCTAGCCAAAGCATAATTTGGCCTGCCAACAATGTTTCCGAAATGCTTGATAATGACAGGATGTTTTGAGCATCCCATCCTTTCCCATACCATAGAGGTCTTCAACAAGGGGCCTGGGACCCTTAGGGGAAATTTGACTTTTTTTTTTCTTCAAATGTTTGGTCTTATTAGGTTCCCTAGTGTATGTTTACACCCCAACAGTTTTATTTTCTAAACAGTCAGCCCTTCATGAAGAAATCTCTGATTTTCTGAATGGGTGTGTCTCAATGATCCCACTCAGATTTTTCCATTTACTGACATAATTCACTCCCACAAACCAGCATTAATAGTCATTCAAAAAGAAGAAAGAGAAAGAAACATTGCATCCACCCTTTTAAGTCATTGGCATGCATGGGTCATCCCAGCCCCCACCTCCTCCCACTGTGGTTCAATGCCTTCCCACTGAAACTGAGGTGGGTAGGGATAAATCGTGAGACGTCCCGTGAAGGTCTGAAGCCTCTCTCAGATCATTAATTTTCATCCTCTCTCAGGATGTTATACCAAGCCAAATAAATGCAAAATGTTTAAACACGCAGTAGTGTACCGTATTGTGACCTTTGGGGCTATTTTATTGACACAAAATTAATAAACACATTGTTAATAACAGTGACAAGGACTATGTGCGCCACTGTTACCCCCTTTTTGAGGGGGCCCTAAGCTTGAGCCTCTTAACGATCACGCGAACAGTGAAGCTCAGGGCCCCTGGGACTGGGCCCATCGTGCCCATTGGTTAATCCTCCCCTGGATTCATTCCAAGACCACTCCATGGGGATTCTTGTCTTGAAGCCTCTGGTGGGTTGGGTTGAGCCATCACACGAGTCACGACGGCCGTCGGTCTGTCACGACCATGACAGCAGTCATGTTTCACTGGACTTATAGGTTGGGTGACTGACTGAGTAGTAGTGAGTGTGGAACAGCCCCGCCTCCCGGTGCTCCCCTAGGAAGGCACCCACCCACCCAACCAGCAGCACCCAACACACAGTCAGTCAGACACTCAGAGACACACACACACCCACCCAGCACCCGACACACATACACCACCCGCCCACCACACACACACACACACCGAGGCGAGGAGGAAGGCAGCCCAGCCTCGCCTCAGACAGACAGAGCTGTCGTTAACGGGGGGAAGATGGCAGAGCGGCAGCCGAAGCACGAAGGCAGGGTGAAAATCGGACACTACATCCTCGGAGACACGCTGGGAGTCGGAACGTTCGGCAAAGTGAAGAGTTGAGTCACGTTGTGTTGCTTTCCTTGGTCACGCCGCGGCCGTGCGGTCGTGTTTAATAATGTGCTTGCTGTGTCAGTGTGTATGTAGGCTATATGCGCGCCGAGTGTTGCTTATTTATTTCCCCGAGGAAATGATCACCGTTTACCTTTTCTACCAGAGCACGGTGGTGGTGGTGGTTGCAAAGTTACCGGTGCTGTCGATGTGCGCAGTTTGCGTAGCTGTGCATCCGTAGCCGCTAGCGACAGAATGGACCGTGACGTAAAGGGATTTGGAGAATAGCACGGCTCAGTTCAAAGGCAAATTCTTTCACCACCAACCAAAGCCCTAATGTTTGTCGCTCAGCTCGGCGGTATTATAGATATCATCCAGTTATAGTTGTTCACTATATAAACATTATACTGATTTATTTATTTATGCTGTCCGTCCAGCAGCAATGGGCATTTTTAAAGAGTATAGCCTCCAAACCCCACCGTCCGCCCGTCCATACTCCATAGCATAATGTTATCTTGGGATATTCTAGATAATAATGCTATAATAAATGGTGTGGTTAATGTTATCTTATCGCAGTCTCCCCGGTAGTAAATATTTGCCGTCGTCTACAGATTGGGGGACGACCAGGCAGAATGCAGTGAAACGTAAAGTTTGCGTCCAGTGCTGAATGAATGCCCTGTGCTCTTGCTCTCTATTCTAAGCTTCTCAGTTTGCAGTTTTCATTATGTCTGGCGTGACCTTGTGGAATTTTAACACCACTCGGCCACTATGGGGGGCTTCTTCCTTCTCGCGATCCTCTCGCTGGGGCTGGCTGGGTCTGGCCGACCCCCTTCGTTTTCCTCGGCTGATTCATGTTGGTTGTTGCAGCCTGAGTGTGGATTCTGCTATACTGTAGCTGTAGCATCTACTGTATAGATTGGTTGTGTACACACAGTGTAGAGGCTACAGTACAAGCAGGCTAAACTAGCCTGGACAGTTGATAGACATCATAGCATACACAAATATGACACTCCCAGCCATCCCATCTCCCCTTGTTGGATGTTTTTCTTTTCTCCTTTTCCTCCTCTCTGATACTATCTTTACAGAAGTGAATTCTCTAAATGTCTTGATGAAATGTACATGGTGGCACTATTGTAAACAAGTGTTATGCTAGTACTAGTGCTGTCCACTCACAGTTGTCAGTTTTGTTGTAGTTGTACTTGCATTGTAGTGATTGTACTGTACCAGGGAATTTTGAAGATGTTAATAAAACATTCATTCATTCATCCATTCATTCATTCATTCATGCCACAGATTATATTATCATCACGAGTGAGTGACCCACTCTAATTATAACAGTCTCCCTCAAGGCTAAGGCTCTGCAGACTCACAAGGCAGTCTCTAGGCTAGTATAACCAACTGACTTATCCTTTTGCAACTCCAAATGTGTACAAAATGCCACCGGCAGGTCCATTTGTTTACATTTGCTACAGCTCAGGCTGTGTATAGTAGGTTCCAAATACAATAGAATCCTCCTCACTGTGTAGAGTATGCTCTAGAGAGGCTAAGTTAAGTCTGCAATGTTGCTTGACTCATCTGTTTCTCTAAAGCAGTGTTTTTCAACCTGTGGTCCGGGGACCACCAGTGGTCCTTGAGAGGGTTCCAGGTGGTCAACCAAATGGACCCTTTCGGGTTCATTTGGTTTCATGTTTACACTCTAAAGAGTTAAAATATTCATCATCTGAAATATCCCAAGTCTACACAATCAGAGAATGTGGAAGATTTTATGCTCATTTTTGATCTACGTTTGCCTGTTTTGTTTCCGACATCCAGCCTGTGGACAAAAGCAAAATAAATCTTTAGTTTTGGGTCTGTGGGGCTAAAGATTTTAGCACCACAGACCCAAAACTAAAGAATTATTTTCCTTTTTGAGCCACTGACCAGTATTTGAGGACATTTAATGTCCTCAAATACTCGTCAGTGGCTCAAATACTGAGTAAATTGTGGGCCCTGGTATCAAAACGTTTAGAAACCACTGCTCTAAGTCAAGAGTGTACACACAAGTCACCACCTGGTCCATTTGTTTAAATTGTTTGGTCTTCACTCAGTCAGAGCTAAATACCAAGGCTATTTGATATTACCAATGTTGTTGTCACTAAAAATGTGTCAGGCAGACACAGTGTCAACTATATCTCATGTCTTTAGGAGGCCAGTACCACCAGCTGGCTCTTCCCAGATGAACCAGCCCCTTCCAACCACGGAGCAAGGCTACATTAGGCCAAACTCCTCTCCCCTCAAGGACAGAAATAGTCTCTTTTTTTTAGGAGGCCAGCAATGGTTTACCCTGGGGGGGTTGTTTTTTGACATGAAATGCCATTACATGTTTATTTTCTTGATAGTTTGTGTGCCATATCAACGTCAAGTTTGTCGATTATGACCCCCCCTCCCCCCCCTATCAAAATAAAAAATAAAATAAAAATCCAACAACCGTAAAGGTATAGTGAGGGATTTGGGTGACTTGGGTCCCCCCGGTAGCAAGATGTGCACATGCACACCCTCTACAATGTGGGGAAGTACTACAGGCCAACAACATATACACCAAGGCCCGCCCCATCCAATCCTGATTGGAGGAAGGCCTCTTCTCATCCTGATTGAACGAAAGGCTTTTCTCCCAAACTGAAACTAGGGTTTTTTGACCCCAAGCGCTCACTGGGGACAGGGAGGAACTCCTTATATGGTTACCACACTCTGTAGTAGGGTGGATTAGTCAAAAAAAGAAGAAAATATTTGAATAAATATAATACATTATTTAAATATTATTGTAATGTAGTTTGTGTTTGGGCTTTAGGAGACAAAGCCTTCGTCCAATCTGGATGAAAGAGGCATTCCTCCAATTATGAGTTGGGGTGGGCCTTAGTGTGCATGCTTCTTCTTCATCTTGGCAAATTTTGTTTTGCATGAATCACATCATGGTGTAATTGCAGCAGTGCCGGCCATAGGTCGCAGATTACTATGAAAAACCTGCAAAACCTGTCGCTCCCTTGCTCTGCCAGTCACGAGACAGTATACTGGTATGGCCGTCCGGCCATCACGCCTCGTGACGTCACATACACACAAGTTGAATAAAGAAGAAATGTTGACCTTTTTTTGGCAGGGCTGAGTGAGTTGGGGTGGGCCAAATGATCAGGAATCCTGGGGCACCTGTGGGTCATTTTTCCCCCCCAAGATTATTAGCATCAATAGACAGACATAGGGACATATGGTACAGCACATAAAAATCTTCTCACTCACTCTTAAGTTACTGTATGCCAGTGATGATCACCCTCCTGGTGAGATTACCTACTCTTGGTTTTATAGACTACAGTAGAAAAATAAAAGGTGATAATCCTCCAAATTGGGCCGGATCCAGATGTGTTAATCAAATCCTGCATGATGTCTTAATATTGTATATAGTTGGATATTGTAAGTTAAAAACATACGAAAGTATTTGAATATTTACTTGCATGAGCGGAGCAGGCGCAAGTTAAGCGATCGGTGTGTGGTGGTCAGTGGTCCCTGGGGGCACTCCGATTGGCTGGCTTAGGTGATGATGGTGACATAAGTGAAAGACCTTCATAGATAAAGTCATGATTATTAGCTTGCTCCGCTCATGCACAAGCAGGCCATGGCCTACTTGTGCGCAGTGCGCAAGTTTGCACTCTTTCGAGTGCTGATCTAGTTGTTTACAGTATATGAGAGATGGCTAAATCCACCAGCGACTATCAACCTGGTCACACCCTGGGGTCAAAACTGGGGTTGTTGTGACTACTTCACTGGTTGCGGCAGTAGGTGCTGCAACCTGGTCTCGACTACTTGCTTATGGTCGCGACTAGTTTATAGGTCGGGGGAGACCCTAAGCCTAAACGTAACCGCGAGCATGGAGCAGTGCATGTTCAACAACCTGGTCATCCCACAGAGCCCAGGAGGTTCAGGGCAAAGTTCCCCTGTCCCGATCTAGATCTCGCTAGTGGATCTCCGACCCCGACCAGAAAACCTGGACGCGACTAGTAAGCAAGCAGTCGCAGCGTGGCTGCGATCTTTGCATCGGTCGCTGGTTGGATCTCTCCCTTCCTGGAGAATATCGGCTTCATGTCTGTTTGTGTTTTCCTTTCAGTTGGAGAGCATCAGCTGACGGGACATAAAGTGGCCGTGAAGATCCTGAACCGACAGAAGATCCGCAGTCTGGATGTGGTGGGGAAGATCAAACGGGAGATCCAAAACCTGAAGCTGTTCAGACACCCGCACATCATCAAACTGTAGGTCACACATGTGTGTCTACCGTTACTGAGAGAATACATGGGAGATGACATGGTTTATGAGAACCAAAATGTCACAGTAGATTTCACCAGCTACATTTTCACGTTTGTGTATTTTTATATCAAAGCTAGATCTGCGCCCCTTTGGGGTGCAGGTCTCCACCGGCTCAGGTCACGCCACCCTGTGAGGGCAACAGTCACCCCCACAGGGTGACTGTTGCGTCACCCTGTGAAGGTGACGTAACAGTCACTGGTGGTGAGTCACCATTATGGCGAGTCACCACCGTAAGGCAGTGACGGGGCACAGGTCTCCACCGTCTTGGGTTAGGGTGGAGACTGTAAGTGGCGGTCAGTCAGTGGCGGTGGTAGCAGTCAGTGGCGGTGGTAACAGTCAGTGGCGGTGGTAACAGTCAGTGGCGGTGGCGGTGACTCACTGGCGGTGACTATGTTTCACCCCTGCAGGCAACACACAGGCATGTGGACGGACGGACGCGTGTGCGGACGGACAGACGGGGCGAAACGTAGTCACCACCTTACGGTGGAGACAAAAATATGATTAATCAATTTTTAATTACTTCCTGAAATGAAATGAAATGAAAACGTGCTGCGTGATGCACTATCCACTATTACATTAATAAAAAGCCAATAGAGGAGAACGAGAACATCAATATGCCCCCCAAATCTGGACGCCCCTAACTTCACACAAGTGTGACTTGTTTGAGGCGTGCTAAACCCCTCCTATGCCCAGCTTTGGGTAGTACCTCGGAAAGTATTTGATCGGCTGAGCACTGAATGTCCTATATGATGGCGTATGATAAGAGCACCCCTCCTTTCACACAAATATGATTTTGTTCTTCTAAACTTCAATCATAGCCAGACCAAATGTATGTGAAAGGGAATTGCATTGTAAGGAACTTAAGGGTGGCTTAATGATTAATTCATTAACCATATCACATTTTTCAATCATCTTGAGAATGATCTGAATATTACAACATTCCATTTTAATGTCTGGGGCGTGACCACGGAAAGCTACGTTTATGATGTGGCATTGTTTGAATGGACACCATGCCGCCATCATGGGTTACGCAGCTGCCTTTTAGCAGCATGACGAGATAGCCGCCCTTTTAAAATTAACAATAGAGGGAACGTTTTTTGTGAACATTCTCCTGACATAGTTGGGCCTAGTACTACTGGCAAGTGGCGAGCATTCCCACCAAAACCTGAGCTCTATAATAAACCAGAGGTTTCAACCCTCCAGTGGGAATATATTGCTAAAAGTCAGTTAAATAATATGTTCTAGGCCTGGGGGGTTGGTTGCCCAGCAAAAGATCCCATGAATGAATGAATCATTTTGATGTGCCCTGTGAGCGCGGGGCCTTTTCTGTGCTGTGGTCCGTGTTTTGAGCAGCACGCTTCACTTGTCCCTCTTTGTGTTTACTACAGCTGATCTGTGCCGAGCATGCCTATAGGGGTCCTAGGGGGGAGTGGGGCAGCTCTCTCTCTCTCTCTCTCTCTCTCTCTCTCTCTCTCTCTCTCTCTCGCACGCACGCACTCACTCACGCACGCTCGCACGCACGCACGCACACAGACAGCCATGCTGCTTGTACACTGTACAGTTTGAGCCAGGCATGTGGAACTAAAGTGATTCCTCTTTAAACAAATCTCTTTTAACTTCCAGGACTTTCTTATTTTTCTTCCTCTTCTTCTGCCTCCCTCCCTCCCTCTCCCTCCCTCTCCCTCTCTCTCTCCCTCGTTATTTTTAGGCTAGGGTTAGGCTTGGCCCACTTTGACGCTGTGAGCTATGGCAGACACGTGTTCACGCTGCCCAAGTGTCTGTCAGAAGTGAACTCATGCCATCAAGGGAAACGCTCATGTACACATGCATGTACACTGTACATAGCGCACATACTATACTTAACACACTTATTGATGCCCTGACTCACGCCTTGGTGTCGGTCGACCTGTACTGGGTATTGGCTCAGTAACTGTGTGAAAACAACACATCTATTTATCTCTTTCACATTAAGTGTTCTCCGCATAATCTCTGAGGAAGGGTGGTGTGTTTGACCGTGTTTCCTCCTGTACTGAATGTGTTTCTCTCTTTGCTCTAGGCTTGTGAATGAACACTTGGAGATGATTTTACCCTCATTAATTACAGTCTCTCTTTGTGTGTCAGATACCAGGTGATAAGTACCCCCACAGACTTCTTCATGGTGATGGAGTATGTGTCGGGAGGAGAGCTTTTCGACTACATCTGCAAACATGGCCGGGTAAGACATCCAAATGTGAACTTGTGAATAAGATATATTTTGCATAATATAGATGGGTATATGGTGATCCATGTTGGCTATGTGGGTGTGTATGGACTATAAAGCCAGATGAGTCCTGATCTTTTGCAATACAGATATTTTCCTCCCATCCTGCTCACACGACAAAGATATCTGTGTCCACACATACAACCCAAAATGTCATGAGCTGATGTGCATGTGCAGTATGACACCCAACAACGGGCATGCGCGGTTATGGCGGTGACATCAACTTTGTGCTGAGCAGGGAGAGAAATGTAGCAGAGCCTGAACTAGTATTTACACTATATAATGAAATATTGGTTCAATCTATTGTTGCGTTATCTGATGGAACTAAATGGATCACAATCCCATTCTCCTCTTTAAGAAGGGCGGTAGGACAGCTGATGGGGTTTGTTAGGTACGGCGGATCTGTGTCTGGAATCTGGATTCAGTTGTGGGCTAGTGGGGGTGTGATTCTGAATGGGAATCTGGTGTCTTGACCCATAGATGCATAAATGTACTATTGATGCCTCATTGGCTGCTGTGGTCCATTGGAACGATGCATCATCGTGGCTGCAATATTTTGAGCGGAACCCTGCCTCTCCTGATGCTAATACTTTCATTGTCCGCCCCTACTGTATGTCTACTGAAGCAGTAGCACCATTCAAATCAGACAATTCTCCAGAGGTTTGGTTTGTCATAAATGTGTTATGGTAAGATATAAGGCACTAAATATAAAACATGTGAGGTTTCATATGAAAACACTGTTATCGACAATGACAGTAATTGATATAAAACAGAAAAACAATTGTAGTTTCTCGGGTACTAGACATGTTTCTTGCAGTGTAGTTATCATAAGCTTTACTGCATAATATCATTTAATTCTTAATATACGCTTGAGCACAGTCTCGCCCCGGGGACAATAACTCCCAAATCCGCTTGGTCTCCAAGTGCTTAGTTCAGCACGCAAATAAATGTGTTGTGCTGTTTTCAATCCCTTGGATCTAAACGTCAAAAAAAAGTTATCAGAACTCAAGCCAACTTGTACAATTAAGATTCTGGAATGGTTCCTGGTACAGTATGTTCCCCCTCACCATCCACAAATCACTGTAAGATGACAAATCAGAGCTATAAAGTCTCAGTCCCACTTCTGTTCTAGAAACAGCTTTTATTGGCAGCTTGTTGTGGTTGAACAAACGCGCAATTAAACTAAAACTATTATGTAAGGAGTCCTGTGGTTTTTATTTTTATTTTGTGGAAAACCGCATGGCTCAGAGGAGATTATCTTCTTGTATAGCATGGCCACTTACCAGCAATTAAAAGTTAAGTAGTGTTTGTTCACATTTTGAGTAGGTCGTGTTTGTGTTGGCACTGCCTCATCAACCTTGGAATAAATGTTCGCACACTACTCCAGCATGCGGGAGAAGCCTAGTAAAGACCCAGAAATGAGTACTAACTGAGCCATTCTAAAGATTCTTTTTTTTAGGCTTTTGTGTCTTTATTGGTAGTTACAGTGAAGACAGTCAGGAAAGAGGGACAGAGAGAAGAGGAGAGACATACAAATGTCGTTATGAACAGGACTTGAACCTGCAACACTCTGTCAGGCCAGAGCCTATATGTGGCATGCGTCTGCCCTGGACCTCAGCTAAAACAGCGTATATTTTTGGGCATCTGTTGAAAGTTATATTCAAATTTCTAAGTTGGAGTATGGAGTATGGATTCCAGATAATGTTGTCTTAAATAACACATATTGCATCAAAGAAAGCAAGGAGCAGTTCACATGTAATTGTACCTCATAAAAGATCTATTCACAGTGCAAATGAAAATTTTGCTGACTTATGCTGTTTAAGGGGACAGTTCTGAGTTTTAGGCTCAGAACAAGCTTGAATTGTGCCTGATTTCTCTAAACTATATGATACCACTTACACAATGTATGTTTTTGATGTTTTAAAAACCATTGCACACCTGTTACATAGCAACAATACACATCCTGACTCACGGTTTCTGAGTGAAATGGCATGGGGTAAATACACTTTTTGTTATCACTGTCCTCACACTGATTCCTCTAGTTAGTATGATATCATCTTAGATATCACACTAAGATGGGTCGCAGTCAGTTAGGGTTAGAGGGGCAAGAGTGAGTTGACATTTTTATGTCATAATCAATAGACATTTTGGTTATCCATTGACGAAGGTTGGCTAGCCAAAATGTTTGTTCATTTGAACAATATGCTAATATAATGTTCATGGGGCCAGTTACAGACCAGTTATATGATGATATGAAGTGCTACTTAGTGCTTTTCGCATATCGCCTCTGTCTGAGTGGAATGTCCAAAACTGCCATTATTCAAATACATGTAGTAGCACAACTACAACCTCCGAATGGGTTGCTTGCTTCGATCAAGTAGGGCTGTGTTGGTTTCCGAGAAAACAAGCCGAGAACATAGACCAGCTGTGCTTGCACAGCAGCTGGTAACAATAATATTCAGAATATGGACCTAGGAGCTTTCTGCTCGTACAGCGGCAGTAGACATGTACCGTAATTTATGGATTATAAGGCGCACCTGAATATAAGCCACACCAGCTAAATTTGGGGCAAAATACTGTTTTATTTTTTTTTCTTGTATAAGCCGCGCCCGACTATAAGCCGCACACAGGGAATAAGCTTCATGTTAGAGCAGTGGTTTTCAACTTTTTTATCCCAGGGCCCACTATTTATTCAGTATTCGAGCCAGAGACCACAATTTAACAACATCTTCACCCCACAGACCCCAAAACTAAAGATTTATTTTGGTTTTATTCACAATTCCAGGATGGATTTTTGCAAACAAAAGAGGAAATATAGCTGCAAGCAGCAATAAAACGTGACCAAGCAAGCAGCAATAAGGAGTCAGAACAATATGCAGAAGAAGGAACATATTTTTGAGAAATTATCTGAGGGGGGTGCTTTTGCCCCGGGTCCATACAATAGTGAATGAATAAATGAAATGTAAAATTCCTACAGTAGCCTACATGTCAACATGGCCTCCTACAACAAAACTGATAAAAGCTTGGAGAATTACAGTACAATTCAAGTACAACTAGAAGAAATTGTGAAATAAATGTGATTGGACACTAGTTAACAACAGTTGTTTAATGGCCACTTTGTTCAAGAAGTTAATCTAACATAATCTGGCACAATGTTTTAACCACTACACTGTTACATGAAATGATCAAGGCTTGTACAATGCAACGCTTTCGTTGGGTAGGTTACTACTGGAAATCTAGAATGTCGAGGTATGACCTGGCCGGGAATCGAACCCCAGTCTCCCAGTCTCAGGGCAGACACTAACCACAAGGCCACTGAGTTGGTGCCATTACCATAACATTGAGTTTTATCATCTCAATCACAAAGTGACATTTCCGTGAATGTCACTTTCATGATATGCGAGTGTAACTCAGTGCTATTGAGAAGTAGGCAGAAATGCATTGGACTCAAAGTAAAAGCCCAGCTTGAATCCTTTTATGTTAGGTCTTTTTAAGTAATAGCAAATCATACACATTGCAGAGACTTTAATTGTTACTGTAAAATAATTCAAACCGGCTGTCATTTTACATCTCATCTTACTCACTTCAAACAATGTGTTTCAGACACTAGACTATGATTTGTCACCGTTAGGCTCACTGTGACCACTGATCACGTGACTAACCCAATGTAACTGTGTACCCCATCATTGGCGCAACTCCGTCTCTAAATGGCTCTGGTGCGTTGCATTAAAATTGGATTTTAGATCATGCAACAGCATGCAGCAGTGGATAAACAAAACACAAGACAAATCAGTTTATAAAGAAAACTGAAGCAATAGGACATGTGGGTGTGACAATCTGCCACATTCTGATGTGAAACTCTACATACAATATAAAAGTATACTGGTTTACGGCAGTATGTTTTTATGAAGTGTATCCTTTAAACAAACAACTACCCTTAATCAATGATTATCTATGATAAAAATGCTTCAAAACAAGAGCCTCCACATCAATGTTAACAATTAATGTGATTCATAAGAAGACTCCTCACAAAGCAGCAATTTTCATTGGCTTATAAAAACGTCATTTTTTGATGAAAACAAATTTGCTTCGGAACTTTTGTCCGGATGGGGCCAAAGTTCTCATGTAGCAGGTGTCATGCAAATTGATCAAAAATCCAGGCAGAGAATCAGGCATGAGCATTTTTCAAACTGCTTAAAATGGCAGACACTCTGGGGGTGGAGCTTACCGGTCAAATTTACAGATGTGTTCCACATGAATCAAGGAACATGTAGAAACAAGTCCCATGATTTTTGGCCAAACGAGGCCCGAGTTATGGTTGTTCAAATGTTTCAGTTTCAAAGAATTGTTATAGCGCCCCCATTTGAGCAATTGGAGTAAGACTGGTTTTGCTGCTATTTGGCATCCCCCTCTACAAAACTGTAAAATATCAGAAGCAGATTACGCTGCATGTGTAGATTAGGGGCATTAGAATCATTTTCACAAACAAGCAATTTTCATTGGCTCGTAAAAACATATTTTTTTCACTTAAAACAAAATTCACACCTATTTTCATATTTGTATGGCTTCAAAGTTCATGTGTAGGTCATTGTTATGCATTTTGATCAAAGATTGTAGGAGAAGAGACATTTTAACTGTTTTACATATAATTCAAGATGGCGGTTCATCTAAAGGTCAAGAGGTCAAAAGTCAGAATACAAAAGTTGTTCGGCATAAGCAGACGCATAAGGGAATATAAGTTACATTTCTGAGAGTCAAGCAGTTCATGAGTTATAAGTGTTTAAAGTTTGCAATTTCAGTTGAGTGCTGTAGCGCCACCATTTGACCAGTGGTCACAGGCTTCGCATCATCACCGTTTGGCATCACCCTCTACCAGATTACCAATTTTCGCGAAAACCGACTGCACGGTTCAGCCAGAACAGCTATTTTTGGCGGAAGAAGAAGAAGGAGAAAAGCAGCAATATCAATTAAGTGACCAAGTCACTGCTTGGTCACTTAAAAAACATTAAAATTAGACCAAAATGAACATGACCTATGACTTATTAATTAAGTGGTGCTAATTCAGATGGTGAATATATTAACTCTTGAGAGTGTAAACATGAAACCAAATGGACCCGCAAGGGTCCATTTGGTTTCATTTTTACGCTCTCAAAGAGTTACATTTCGTTAACCAACTTTCCATCATTTAGTCTGCGGAGCCCACCTGGAACCCTCTCAGGGACCACCCCTGTGTTACCTGTAAAATAGATCGGCCGCACTGTTGTATAAGCCGCAGGGTCAAAAGCATGTGAAAAAAGTAGCAGCTTATAGTCCGGAAAATACGGTAGTAGGGTGACGAGAACCGCAACCCTACGGAAATTTGATGCATGCACTATGGAGTCAGTCTGTACATGAACGTCTCCACTCTGTCTTCCAGGTGGAGGACACAGAGGCTCGCCGTCTGTTCCAGCAGATCATCTCGGCGGTGGATTACTGCCACAGACACATGGTGGTCCACAGAGATCTCAAGCCTGAGAATGTCCTGCTGGATGCCAGCAAGAACGCCAAGATCGCAGACTTTGGTAGAGTTCACGCACGCACGCACACACACACATGCGCGTGCGCACACACACACCTCTTGGAGACATGCATTAAAAGTAAATGAATCCAAAAAACGAATGTCATTTGTATTGTTGAATTATTTATTCCTGTGAAAGATGAGCTCATTTTTGACCCATCTTTCACATGGAAGTACCTTTTTGGGTGTAAAAAAACATAGTTCCATGTGTTAGAGGGGTCAAAACTGAACGCTGCACAAATATTTTACAAAAGATTCAACAATCCGAATGCCGCCCACCAAAATATTCAAAATGTTGGCAAAAAGTCAAAAAGTGGCCTATGCTTGCAAAATTCCCCTTGGCCGGGTACCACACTGCGTTACATTGAAGTTCAAATTCAACTGCAACGCATCTCCACAAGCGAGGTGTGGCTTATGAAGGCTGAAATACTGTCAAGGCTTCAGCTTTGTTTGGGGGGGAAAAAAACAACATTTTACATTGGAACAACATCCAATCAGAAACAACGGCGCAACAGGTGACATCAGGGAAATTGGAGTCAAGCAGCCCCTATCCAGACTCAGTTGTCGGTAACATTCATAAGTTGAATGTTGCAACTGCAAATGATGCTGGTCGTGCCAGGCTAAAATTTTCCTAAAATGATTCATGACTTGCGTGATGTATAGACACACACACACACGCACACCCGGACGGAGTGCAAAACATAATCTCTCCATGCCTTCGACCTGTAGGAGACAATAAAAATAAAGATAAATATAGCTGCAAGCAGCAATAAAACGTGAACAAGCAAGCAGCAATAAGGAGTCAGAACAATATGCAGAAGAAGGAACATATTTTTGGTGCTTTTGCCCCGGGTCCATACAATAGTGAATGAATAAATGAAATGTAAAATTCCTACAGTAGCCTACATGTCAACCTGGCCTCCTACAACAAAACTGATAAAAGCTTGGACAATTACAGTACAATTCAAGTACAACTAGAAGAAATTGTGAAATAAATGTGATTGGACACTAGTTAACAACAGTTGTTTAATGGCCACTTTGTTCAAGAAGTTAATCTAACATAATCTGGCACAATGTTTTAACCACTACACTGTTACATGAAATGATCAAGGCTTGTAATGTACAATGCTTTGGGTAGGTTACTACTGGAAATCTAGAATGTCGGGGTATGACCTGGCCGGGAATCGAACCCCGGTCTCCCAGTCTCAGGGCAGACACTCTAACCACAAGGCCACTGAGTTGGTGCCATTACCATTACATTGAGTTTTATCATCTCAATCACAAAGTGACATTTCCGTGAATGTCACTTTCATGATATGCGAGTGTAACTCCATGCTATTGAGAAGTAGGCAGAAATGCATTGGACTCAAAGTAAAAGCCCAGCTTGAATCCTTTTATGTTTTTAAGTAATAGCAAATCATACACATTGCAGAGACTTTAATTGTTACTGTAAAATAATTCAAACCGGCTGTCATTTTACATCTCATCTTACTCACTTCAAACAATGTGTTTCAGACACTAGACTATGATTTTTCACCGTTAGGCTCACTGTGACCACTGATCACGTGACTAACCCAATGTAACTGTGTACCCCATCATTGGCGCAACTCCGTCTCTAAATGGCTCTGGTGCGTTGCATTAAAATTGGATTTTAGATCATGCAACAGCATGCAGCAGTGGATAAACAAAACACAAGACAAATCAGTTTATGAAGAAAACTGAAGCAATAGGACATGTGGGTGTGACAATCTGCCACATCCTGACGTGAAACTCTACATACAATATAAAAGTATACTGGTTTACAGCAGTATGTTTTTATGAAGTGTATCCTTTAAACAAACAACTACCCTTAATCAATGATTATCTATGATAAAAATGCTTCAAAACAAGAGCCTACACATGTTAACAATTAATGTGATTCATAAAATGACCAATGCCAGGCTGCATTATATATTTGATGGTCAAATGAATTATTTTCGAAGTAATTTAAACATTTCATTGATGAGCCATGCGAGTTCCATTGTAAAAGCAGTGAGGTGGCTAAAATGGAAACTCCAACATAAAAGAAGGACATCAAGAGAATGGCAAGGTTTAACGGTTTTTATTAACAACCACTCCCAAAAGTATTAGATTACATTTGTACAAGGGCAGCATTGCTGGTTGAACTGGTAGGGATACTTAAGTAATCTGATTACTTGTAATGAATTATTTACATGATTACTTTACCAAACAAGGAGAACAAAGGAAGACCTGGAGATGCCGCAAACAGAAGGAGGGGGGGCCCAGGCCACCCCTAGGGACGTCGAAGCTGTTCCCACCCCTCGCCCTAACTTAACAAATGAATCCTAAACCGAGAACTAAAACATAACGAAAACCAAGGCTGCCGGCCATCTCCAGGCCAAACAGAAATAAACTAACTAAAGAGAACTGAAAACAAAGGCTAACAAGAACAGAGCTGGGCTGCTGAGCTGTTGTCTGGTCTGTCTGCCATCAGACTGAAGGAGCTGGCTTTTATGCAGGAGGAGGAGCATGGCTGATTGGGGAACTTGCTGCAGGTGCCAGCTGGGTGTGTCACACTGAGTGAGGGAGAGACAGAGGGAGTTAAGCACAGACACTGATTGACAGACAGAGAGAGTGTGTGTGTGTGTGTGTGTGTGTGTGTGTGTGTGTGTGTGTGTGTGTGTGTGTGTGTGTGTGTGTGTGTGTGTGTGTGTGTGTGTGTGTGTGTGTGTGTGTGTGTGTGTGTGTGTGTGTGTGTGTGTGCGCTAAGGGAAGGGACTGGTGGTGCCAGAAAAAGTTACAATCAAAAACACACCTACCTAGAACCCCAACCCTCTAACCTACCGGGAATTACTCAAACAAACAATTCCTACTCTACCTTCAAAAAAGGAAATTACAACATGTGGCACTCACCTCTAACCTGGTGTAAAAAACACGGGAGTTACCTACGTGTTGCAAAATGTACAGGGTACCCTGTCTTCCCCTGTCCCTTCCCTGAAGAACTTAACTCAAAATGGGAAGGCTGAACTTAAATACTAGAACTACAAACAAAAGAAAGTACTCTGATTATAAACAGTACAGTACGGTACTTTAACAGTACTTTTACTGTGAGACTGTGGCTAGAGTAGGGCTTTACCGAATAGCCTCGTTTTTAACAACAAAGACTGGTTTTACAAAATGGCTGTGTTTAGGACAACTTCTAAGGACTACTATTTGACTTGTATTTGGACAAACTGGCAAAACTGGTATGCTTAGGACACTGAATGGTTTGGAGCTGCTGTCTGCTGGCAGGCTGGGAAGAGAGTGAGTGGAAGACAACAGGTGGCTTATATAGTCTGATGATGGAGGTGATTGGAGGAGACAGATGCGTGGTGGCCCAACCGGTGGTAAGAGGTGGAGGAGTGGGCTGGTACTGGAGATGAGTGGGCTGGACCTGTGAGTATGATTGACAGACTGGAGAGAAGGAGAGGAGAGCAGAATATAGAGGGGAGGAACACATGCTGCCTGCACTGTCTGTCTGTTCCCCCATAATAATACACGTAACAGCCCCCATTTGAGCAATTTGAGTAAGACTGGTTTTGCTGCTATTTGGCATCCCCCTCTACAAAACTGTAAAATATCAGAAGCAGATTACGCTGCATGTGTAGATTAGGGGCATTAGAATCATTTTCACGAACGAGCAATTTTCATTGGCTCGTAAAAACATAATTTTTTCTCTTAAAACAAAATTCACACCTATTTTCATATTCGTATGGCTCCAAAGTTCATGTGTAGGTCATTGTTATGCATTTTGATCAAAGATTGTAGGAGAACAGCTATTTTAACTGTTTTACATATAATTCAAGATGGCGGTTCATCTAAAGGTCAGAGGTCAAAAGTCAGACTACAAAAGTTGTTCGGCATAAGCAGACGCATAAGTGAATATAAGTTACATTTCTGAGAGTCAAGCAGTTCATGAGTTATAGGCCGTGGGCTGGGGGCTTGGGAGCGGTTATCACCCAAGTCGCACGATGTAGTCTACGTTTTTTTTTCCCAGTGGGTAGATAAAAGTCTTATAAGTACTGTAATTAATGTTTCCAGCTCGAATTTTTGCGTCGTAACGAGAACGAACCGATTTTAAAAATGAATTTTAGCGTTACTAAAAGAGGGTTACTATCAGACAAACCCGGCAACCTTTCCAGAAAACTGCCAGGTCTGCGCGTGTATTCACGTAAACAAATCCGTAGCAAGCTCTGCGCTGCATCTGCATCCTTATAGAAAATCACGTGCATTGCCCGTCAATGTAATTATACCCTAGTATAAACCACTTGTTCCCACGACGTTTTTATGTTAATCACCCCCACATGAAAGCTCATATTCTGTAGATCAGCTATGTAGTAAGCGTTTGGATTTGGGAATAATCCTTAAGAAAGCACAGATCATCATACCACTCACCTTTGATCATTATCTAGCTGACCATGTAATTGTACAAAAGAATTTCATCACTTTGGAAAATTGTACTACAACAGTACAGATCTTATATGGATAGCCTACATTCATCAATTGTCTTACCTACGATGCCAAATGGTTGTTCAAATAAAATGAAGTAGGGCTACAACATTTCCAGCTTGTCTGTCTCATCTATAGCTATACCACAACGCCAAAGTTAAGACTACTAATGCATACGTTATTTGATTATACAAGTGTCATTTAGGCTACTAAATTACTCACATTGTGCCAGTACTTTGTTGCAGATTACCTTTAAAAAATCACGCTATTTTTGTTATATTGTTCAGTCTCAATACATTCTTGTATTTTGGAACATTGACGTAAATTCTGGTATTTACACTGAAGCAGTACAATTCGTACATGGTTGCTTTTTATCATTGTCTTACCTACAATTGATTGATCAACTGTGATGTAATAAATCTCCCGAACTGCAGAATAAAAAGCAATCGTCCATTGATGTCAAAGGTTATTCATTATTGCGCCACTGGAGGTCAGCATACTATTCTTACGTCAGGAGATCTCATTACCTATACCAGGGGTTTTCAACAGGTGGTCCGGTGACCACTAGTGGTCCTTGAGAAGGTTCCAGGTGGTCCCCAGGCTAAATGATGGAAAGTTGGTTAGGCAGATGTAACTCTTGAGAATGTAAAAATGAAACCAAATGGACCCTTGTGGGTCCATTTGGTTTCATTTTTACAAGAGTTAAAATATTCATCATCTGAATTTGCACTGTTTAATTAAGAAGTTTACACTGTTATGTTTGCAAAGTCCATCCTGGAATTGTGGACAAAACCAAAAGAAATCTTTAGTTGTAGGTCTTTGGGGCTAAAATGTAACCAAATGGTGGTCCGTGGCTCAAATGCTGAATAAATGGTGGTCCCTGGTGTCAAAAAGGTTGAAAACCTTGAATACCTATGCACCAGCAAACACGGTAGGAAGGCCCCTCAACATCCGACCTGTCCTGGGGTAACCCCACTGTACCATCAACAAGCATGCAATATTGAAGTGCTGTATGCATCTAGCGTCGGTTACAAACAAACAATGTTTTTCAGACAAAAGTTGGTCAAAATGTGTGCAATGTGCACAACAATGGATAGCATTAGACACTGAAGAAAGTGTTATTGCTGAAAAGGCAATTGAAACTTTTAATATAATATATTTTAATATAACAGCAGACCATGTTCCTGAAATACCCAACAATGTGGGCTATCCCAGGCAGTGCTACATGCTTTTTACAAAATGGAACACATTCAAATGGCATGTAAGAGAAAACCAATTTTCTAATACTGAGTTAAATATTGTACATTTCAAGCATAATTTGAACACCCACATAAAGTATTCTACTAAACATCTGTACATTAACAGGTGGCAAAATGCATAGACCAACATGGCTATATTCAGTTTATCACCATAGTATGACTACCGTATACAACCTGTAAATTAAGGTTACAAAAACATTAATATGCATATGCTTCTCCCATAAAAGTTGGTCAATATGTGTCTGTGATGGACCCAACCCACAGATTAGTGGGGTGGCTCTTAGTGTGAGAGATTAGTGGGGTGGCTCTTAGTGTGAGAGCCATTTCTGTTCATTCATTATATTTCTGTATGATGACGTGATGGTAGGTTCAGCCAAGGGCAAAGTGGTCAGGTGACTAGTCTATATGAGGAAGTGATCTACCTGTACTCAGGTGTTGCTGAATAAAATGCGAGCCAAACAGTTTGTTGGCTGTGCTTGTCAGAGGAACAAAGAACTGCAGTTGTATCAAGCTCACTGTTGTGGGCCTTTATCCTGCTAAGTGACAGTAAATAAACATCAATGCTTGGACATCATTTTTTTTTTTACTGCACACATCAAAACTAGATCTTTAAACTTACAGCAACCAGTGGTGTCCAGTTTAGGACGGACACTACAGTCAGTTTCAAAGATATGTTAAACCACTGTTGTACTAGATAGGATAGGATATGGTTCTGGCCAATCTTTCAATAGTTTTTTCTGCAACCTTAGAAGTGCAACCACACAAAGTAACTGCAACATTTGACACAGCATTAGCAGAACTGCAGAGCTGGTCTTTGAGCATAATTTGTCCCAAATATAAGATGACTTATTATAAGGCTACCACCATTTCTCCAGAATAATTTGAGGGAAAGGAATGTTGAATGTCAAATACGATGCCATTAATATGACCCTGTTTTTGTTCTCCATCTTAAGTCAGTATGGCATTCTACATGGAACTAAAAAAAAAACAGGACAGGGGAATGCCATCCTAGTGAAAATAAATAGTTGACTGCATTGAATCTGTTCTTCATCCACAATCGGCGGTGTGTCACTGCCTGCTCCTCTGCAACTTGCCTGAAACACACAGACATCCAGTGTTAAAAATATACTAGAACGTTAATCTCAGATGATCTGTTCAAATTAGGGATATGGCTGTCACAGGGCAGCCTCCTAGAGACAAATGGGGACAATGTACACAGACTCATCTGAATACACAATTTTTCTAATTATCTCTGGCCGGCTTGTTAGTGACTGTGGGGAATGGTGTTTCATATCAATGTCTTTACACTATCTTAAATAAATTCCTCTTATAATGGACCCTGCAATTATTTTAAACATGATATTCAATAATGATTGTTGGTCACCTGTCCCAGTCAACATGATGATACCGGCACTGGGGAAGAGAGACCTCTGATGAATCTAATGCAATCTTTGTTAATGACCTATGTTTGATAAACTAACCTGTTCTTCTGTAGCTTCACTTACCCATCACACTCTGCCTCTGCCACCGTTATGAACTGAAATTAAAAAACTGTAGTAGAGCAAATCATAGCAAACAATCATAGCAATTGATTGGTCACATGTTAACATGTTAAGCTTTCAGTCATTTTAATTACCTAAAATTGTGATGAATGCTCAATTGTGCGTGGTGCACAAGCTTAATAAAGCATCGACAATATAATGAATATATGATAAATATGATTATGACATATGCACTGCAAACAAAAATAATCTGTAAGCCAACACATAACGTCAACCAAACCTGTGCAAACTCGAATTTGAGAAATAGAACAAATAACCGTATCTCAAACTAAAACACGAATTGAAACTTACAGTAACACATTGCAAACACCAACTTGAGGTTGAGCCTGGATTTAATGTGGCACGATACTATACTGTGGCACGATACAAACTCCCCGTGACCGTTTCGATTGCTATCAGCAGCCGTGGAAGATAATCATTTATTGAATGAACAGCTGCAAATATTAATCCATTGATTAGTGATCGATCAATGCGCACAACATAGTTTGGTCGCTATGAGGGCCAGCCCGAGAGAGGCTCAACGGCCTCGTCGTAAATTACTAAACTTTATTTCGTACAATATTATACTATCAATATAGTATCACTAAGTATGGCGCATGCAGTCTATATCTATGCATCCATTGAATCAAACTATTAGAATGTGTAAAACCGAATCATAATTATTCTAATTATATTAATTATTACCTCTGCCGCCGCTGAAGTTGTGCTGCTGCTGCCACTAGAAGTCTCGGGATTCTTCCTGTTTACATCAGGGACAGGGAGTACCGAAGAACGCGATTGGCCAGCTCAATTGCGACTCTGGCCCATGGCGAGCTGTGATTGGCTTAGGGCGTTCGTTTTACTTTGACACAGTTTGAGGATTTTCTTGTCATTTTCTTAAAAAATATTAATATTGCGCACTTTGTGCGACTGGAAACATTAGATATTGTGTTTATAACCAATTAATGTACAAAATTAAAAAAAATTGGGCCGCCTACATATAGTATCTGCATGAATTTACTAACTCGGCCTTCTAGACGGCCACTTCCCACCGTCTATTATAAGTGTTTAAATTTTGCAATTTCAGTTGAGTGCTATAGCGCCACCATTTGACCAGTGGTCACAGGCTTCGCATCATCACCGTTTGGCATCACCCTCTACCAGATTACCAATTTTCGCGAAAACCGACTGCACGGTTCAGCCAGAACAGCTATTTTTGGCGGAAAAAGAAAGAGAAGGAGAAAAGCAGTCAATATCAATTAAGTGAACAAGTCCACTTCGTGGACTGCTTGTTCACTTAACTATACACATTACTGTGTCAAAGGTAATCACAGGGGAGTGGAGGAGTAAACCCAATCTGAAGGGGAACCCACTTTCGTGTTCTAAGCATTATGCTTTAGCTCAGGGGTTTTCAACCTTTTTTATCCCAGGGCCCACCATTTATTCAGCATTTGAGCCACGGACCACCAATTGAGTGCCCCACAGACCCCCCAAACTGAAGATTTCCTTTGCTTCTGTCCATGACCATTACTTCTAGTTGTGTAGATTCTGACTAATTCACATGATGAATATTTTAACTCTTGAGAGTGTAAAAATGAAACCAAATGGACCCGCCAGGGTCCATTTGGTTTCATTTTTACGTTCTCAAGAGTTACATCTGGTTAACCAACTTAGCTGGGGACCACCTGGAACCCTCTCAGGGACCACTGGTTGAAAACCTCTGCTTTAGCTAGTGAAAAATAGCAGACGTACAAGCATGTAGATCCGCTATTTATGAGGAATTGTGAAAATGTCGCCAAAATCTTTGAATATGATCTTTCATAGCAGGGAGGTCCTTGGCTGGCATGAGCTATTTTGAGCATCACTGACACACAGAAACAACATAGATTTTTCAGAAGACGTTTTGTAGAATTAAGTGTCGGGTCAAAATAGGTTAAGTGGAAGTAAACTAGACTGAGTCAGACGTAGACGCGAGAGACGGCGAATGGCAAGCTTCAGAAGAGCAAGGGGAGAGGTCTCCTAGCAACAGGCATATCGCGGTTGTCGGGCAGAAACCTTGTATGTCCATTCAACTTTTCTTTATGTTTATTCATATATCAACACCCTACTTTGAGATACTACACAAAAGCACCAAATATAACAGATCTATGAGCTTGAAAGAAAATACACAAGTGAAAGCGTGTGACCCTGTGACGTTTAGTAAATATCGAACCATTTAAAAGTAATAAGATGGGCATGCTACGAAATATCGTCTACAGTACATTGGATCCATCTTGGAACACAGGTTCTTCCCATTTTTCCCCACGCCAGCACAGTGACAATATCCAAACTGGCGTTAGCCTCATATTCATCACTACTTTAGATATAAACTGCTTCCTCCTTCAACGCTTCTTTATGGGGCACATGCAAGGTTTTTTTTCCCAGCTCCGCACACAGCGACCGATATCCAATCTGGCAGGACGCCTTGAGGCCCCAGTGTCATCTGATCAGCAAGGGAGAGAGCGAGAGCGAGGGGAGGGATCATCACAGCGGGGGAAATGTTATGACTAAGAGCCGAGGACGGCTCCGGAACACAGTGTGAGAGAGCAAGGGAGGGACGACACGGGGAAGGAGTCACAGGAGATAAAGGCTAAGGTCAGTGCTGTTGGACACCAGCAGAACTGGCGTTTAGCCTTTGGTGGCAGGGGCAGAGAGAGGTCGCTTCATCCAATTAGACGGGCCGAGCGCTCGCGACTTACAGGCTTGGCTTCTCAAGCAGGGGATAAAGGTATCAGTGTGGTGTCTCTACTATACACGCTAGTAAACTCTCTCTCCTGCTGCGTTTCGCACACACTGGCACAGCTACAAAGCTACACTTGCAGGCCACAGAGCGTCTTTAGTCCTTTCCTGACGTCACCCGTTCATCCCCTCCTGGGTCGTGGGCGTTTTTTCCCTCTATGGAGAATAACATTAGGGTCATCATTGTGGTTAAACAATAATAAACAACTGTCTATGTGATATTGTATCGTTTATGATTATGATTAAGTCAGGAGGAACTCACATTGGATACGGTCCATCTCTGGCGAAGATTTAACTGATTCGGCCCGTCAGTTGATTGAATCAAATCAAATCACATTTATTTATAGAAAACAATGTCCATTGTACCAAAGTGCTGCCGAGAGAATGTCAAGCAGACATTTCATACAAATACAGACAATAGAGCACAGTTATATAAAAAACACGAAACAATGACATCATTATGGGCAGCCAAATGCTCCGGAAATAAAACAATGTTCTAAGCTTAGATTTAAATACTGTATGTCCATGGAGAGAGAGGTTCTATTGGAGTAGGGGATTGTGTTCCACAGCCTAGGGGCTGCGGCTTAGAAGGCCTGGTCCCCTCTGAGTCTTAGTTTGGTTGTCGCAACATCCAAGAGCTCCATGTCTGCTGACCTGAGTTGACTAGCGGTGAGGGGTAATTTAACACGCTTCATATCCAGCGTTCTATGGACTTCTATGGGACTTCGCACACTACTCCAGCGCCTGGGAGAAGCCCATTAACAACCCAGGAATGAGAACTAACTGAGCCATTCTAAAGATTCTTTTTTTAGGCTTTTGTGCCTTTATTGGTAGTTACAGTGAAGACAGCCAGGAAAGAGGGACAGAGAGTCTCAGTTTGTCCAAGAGCTCCAGGTCTGATCTTCAATAGAAAATATAAAAAGTTTACTCTCACCTAACGCCTAAAACAAAGTCATTTTTGTGGAGTTGAAAGCTTAACAATTGTTTGTGGAAAACACCTCACGTCTAAAATACGTTTTTTTGTCCAAAACGTAAAATAATCCACTGGGCAGACTAGAGACACTCTTTGTGGTTGAACAATGTTTTTTATCCAACAGTGCCTACTGTTAGTTTGGCTGATAACAGCCTATGAGACTAGTATGCACTGTAGACCTAGTTCGCCTTCTAGACGCAATTCGAGCTTGTGGATCTGCCACCTTTGATGCGTTTTTGTGACAAGGTACATGTAGTATTATCAAGTAATACTACATTGTCACACTTACTAAAGGTTGGAATATGGAGATAAGAGGTTGCTGCCTGACAGCAGTGATATCACTATATCACTATGTATGCTTTTGTGTCTGCCAGTGTGGACGCAGCAGCATCACCCTTTATTATTCTGACACACTGTGAACTCAAACCTTACTTTCAGCCTGTTGTCTCTGTGCCTTACCTTCGTGAAATGAGTGATTGTGTTTATAATATCCAGTAAAACACCATACACTGTAGTAAATGTCTTGTGGGTAAGGTTAAGATTACTCCAGAGGTTATGTGTCAGTGTTAGCGGTGGGATGGACGCATGGATGGATGGAGCCTTGTGATTGCTTACCTGATTCCATCTGTGTTGTGTTTGGTCTACAGGGCTGTCAAACATGATGTCAGACGGCGAGTTCCTGAGGACGAGTTGTGGATCGCCAAACTACGCTGCTCCGGAGGTCATCTCGGGGAGGTGTGTACAGTAGCATGTAGTTATGTTTTCAGTGTACAGTTTATCCGGGCGCCTGCAGCCGCATGTCTGTCTTGGTAGCAATTGTGTGTGTGTATATACATGAATATGTGTGTGGGAACACACACACACACACACCTATCTAACCTCTATCATATAGCTCTCGGACAGAAATCTTTAGATTTTGTTCGTAAATGGACACCCTACACAGTCATACTACCAAGTCGAGCGAAATTATCAAAACTAGCTGATCTACAAGCTCCATGTTTTGATTTTCAGAATCCAGAATCCAGAATTTGAAATCTGAAAGATAATGTTTTTTGAGCTTAGTTTCCACCGACTGTGACGACATGTCGGATTGTGAATGGTAAATTCTTGTGTGTTCTTGTGTGTTTTGTGTGTGTGCGTGTGCGGCAGGCTGTACGCGGGTCCAGAGGTTGACATCTGGAGCTGTGGGGTGATCCTGTACGCCCTGCTGTGCGGCACGCTGCCCTTCGACGACGAACACGTCCCCACGCTGTTCAAGAAGATCAGGGGAGGAGTGTTCTACATGCCTGAGTACCTCAACCGCTCCGTGGCCTCGCTGCTCATGCTCATGCTGCAGGTGGACCCTCTGAAGAGAGCCACCATCAAAGATATCAGGTACCCTCTCACCTACACTGCAGCGTTAAAGAGGGAAATCCACCCATTTTCACCACATTTTACTATGTCATTAATACACCTTATAGGGATGATGTTTGAACATGATAAAAAAAGGGTTCCCACATTCCGTGTTTCCTAGAAATGGATGTCTGAATGATTAATGATGATTAATGGTCATGTTAATTTTTCTTTTAGGACCTTTAGGATTCATTTGATTCTATTTGTACGCTCTCAGAAAAAAAAGTTGAAAATTACGGATGCAATAAAATGGAAATTCTTGGCCGAAAGAAAAAAAAAAGAATACTGAATATAGAAAACAGTTGACTGAAATTTGAATACCAAATATCCAAAATATGATGAATATAATTCCTCCCTAAAAAGAATCTGACAAAAAAATCTGTTATTCAGTGCATCATTACTGTTAATGCCATCCACGACACCAATAACTATGATGAAAAATGTTCGTTGACTACCTGTCTTGCACTGGTGAAAGCTCAACAAAGTCTAAAATTTTAGGGAGAAGAGATCCAGCAGAACTAAGGCCCCATTGAATCAGATCTGTGCCACATCAAGATTGAAATCCGGTTGGTCTAAAGACCTTTAGTTTTCACACCAAGGGGTCATCATGCAACTCCTTGGGTCCAAATCGTTGCAAGAGTTAACGTTAAAACGATCTTGACCCTTTGGTCCACTGAATTCCAAGCACTGAATTGCTAGCGACGATGCACATCAACATGCAACAGGACATATCACACTGCAGAGATGGCGCTAAAACGGCCTTGGCACTTTGGTGTGATTAGGGCTTAACAGACCTAATCACATGGCCATGACTGATTTAAACAAATCAGATTCCATGGCAGAGATCTGATTCAGGCTGGATTTGGCTGCCAATTCTGGTAGTGTGTTCTGAAAATACTGCCACCTAGTCTAGTCTGCCCCACTCTGTCCCCCTATCAGCATGGACAGGTAGGAACTATCATTACACTTACCTTGTCCATCATGTTAAAGCCACCTGATTGTTACTTGTTTAAGACATACCAAGTAACATTTAATCATGTTACTGTAGCCTTACTCTCTCTATCTCTCACACAACCACGCACATCTCATCCCAAACCCTAACCTCAGTCTTAACCGGTCATGTAGGTCTCTCAAGTTTGCCAAATGTTGTCAAAAGGAAGGAAGAATTCAGGCAGTACCACTGAGAGAGAGAGAGAGGTGTGAGGGGGGTGTCAGAAAGAGAAGATGAGTGAAGACAGAGGAGTGAAGAGGCCTGTCTAACAGCTCTGTCACACTCATGAAGAGAAGCAGCAGGGACAGCAAACCAGTGTTGCCAACTGCCAAAATCCAAAATGCACTAGTGGCACTTCCAAAATGCACTAGAATGCGCTAGATGCTTGCCTGGAAGGGTATATGACCATTACATGACCATTAATCTTCTACATTCTCTAGTTGTGTAGACTTGGGCTAATTCACATGATGAATATTTTAACTCTTGAGAGTTTAACTCTTGAGAGTTGAAACCAAATGGACCCTTGCGGGTCCATTTGGTTTCATTTTTACGCTCTCAAAGAGTTACATCTGGTTAACCAACTATCCATCATTTAGCCTGGGGGACCACTGGTTGAAAACCACTGTCATAGGAGGAAAAATGGTGAAAAATGAGGGTTTTATCTCTGGCGCCTGTCAATCAATTTCCCCCCAACTCACCAGCCAAAAAGCACTAGATTTTCCGCCAGGGGTTTTTCACTAATTTTGCCGCTAGAGGGGCCTGGAAAAGAGCTAAATATAGTGACAAATGCACCAAGTTGGCAACACTGCAGCAAACAGACCCACATGCAGATGGTGCAAGAATAACTGTATAATCAGTCGTCTCATATTCTGCACAATACGGTATTTGCACATAACGTGTGCATTTGTAGCAGCTAGAGAAAAAAAAAACATGTATGTAATAAATAAACATTAACAATTCCACTGGAAAATAAACACAGGAAATGAAATTATTCTATGAACTTGTTAAGAAGACAAATGACACATTGTACTCATAATGATTTTGGAGCGACGATTGCAACTGTAGTGGTTAATCAACACCTGCTTGCAATCTGTTGTTTTCCCTTCTCTGCAAAAGTGTTTGCCAAACCCCTTCTGAAGATGAACAGACTGTGTTCCTCTATAATCTCTTGTAAACTCATTATAGACCAACGTTCAATTCTGCTGTGGTGGTATTTAGTAGCTTACAATAGTAGCTTACAATAGTAGAATCAGATTTTTTCAAACACATTTTCATAGACAGTAGAGAGATGTTGACTTCAGTTTGGTTTACTGCAACAAACCTACATTATTCAGCAGGAGTGCCCACACTTTTTTTCAAATCAATCAAAATGACCGGCTCAACAAGATCTACACATATTTAAAAGAAAAATCCATTTTAAGGCCCCCCAAGAAAGTTTGACTTTGAAATAGTGGTGATGGTGTTAATTACTGTTTATAAGAATAATGCAGATTTGGAAGGTTTTCTTGTATATGCTACTACTGATGTTTGAGAACAGTATTTGGGGTTTGAGTTGACAGTTTGTGATGTTGAGTTTAGTATCTTGCACCCAAAGCTAATAACTTTCATGTTAATGTCTTTCATGTACAATTGTCGCACCAGTAAACACCATTTCATCATTGAAAACAGAAAAGTCAGACTTTTAGCTTTATGCATGCTGCTTGCCTGTTGCAACTTCTGACAACAACTGATATTGTTATTGTTATTGTTGATACTTACCTGCCTAATACCTAATCCTGTAACTAACTACCTCAGTCCTGTAACTCTAGTCCCCCACGGTAGAAAGACTGAGGTTTCTGAAGTTAAATTCCAGTTTCTGACACTAGATTCTAGTTCCCGACACTAGGTTCTACTCCATGACCCTGAATTCTATTTTGTGACACTAAATTGTAGTCCCTCCCTGGCACGAGGATCTAGTTTTTCTGGAAAAAAAAAATCTCTTTCTGTGTCAGTGCTTAACGTATTTCATAGGAAGAACTCTCTGAAATATCTATTATTTACAGTAGCTGCAGAACCTCATCTAAAACATGTTGTTCTAGGGATCCCCCAGAAGCAAAGATTTGAGTTAAAAATGTTTGCTTCCGAAATAATGTATTCAATGATTTGCACCACATTTTCACAATTTTTCAAAAATAGTGGCACGATATGAACTACAAGTTCATATCGTGCCACTCGGTCGCGCCACTCTGTGTACCAAAACAGTACACAAAGGTTTAAACAAAATGTGTGTTTTGTTTTCCACTCAACAGCAACATTGTACAACATTAACATTAGTCCTGTCTGTGGTGTTGTCTGTCTGTCAGGGAGCACGAGTGGTTCAAGCAGGACCTGCCCAACTACCTGTTCCCTGAGGACCCGTCTTATGACTCCACCGTGATGGACGAGGAGGCCGTCAGGGAGGTGTGCGACAAGTTTGAATGCACCGAGTCCGAGGTCATGGCCAGCCTGTACAGCGGAGACCCACAGGTAGGCTCATCTCACCCCACACACTTCTGGGATTGTCGGTGAATCGCCTTTCAAAAGAAAGCACCGTATGGAAGATCTATTCTCCGCCATCAAAAATGAGTGCTTTGTTTAGAGTTTTAGGGCTCCATTTTTGTCACCGCTAAACCCCTTATCCCTTAACTTTTTTGCCTTTTTAAACTATTAAAAAAGAACATTTTTCAAAAGTTTCAATGGCCAGTCTACAATCTCACAATGTGTCAATAGATTGGCACGTTGAACTATTCCAAAAAGTTTTTCAAAATAGTAAAAAAAAAATGATAAGGGGTTTAGATGGTAACGAAAATGGAGCCCTTCTTAGAGTCTAGCGACTAGAATGGGGCTGGACGACTTTAGGTGACGGACCTGTCGATTTTATGGCAGCTCTGTCAAAACGGTACGAGATCATACAATATATTCAGGAGATCAATTTTCGAGAAATTAATCTGTTCTTTTAGCACTGCAGGACTTTTTATGAGGACAGGAATCTCTGTTCTGGCAGCTTATAGTGTTAAGAATGATATTTATGTAAATTAATACATATTTATTTGTATTATAATCATTGTTCTCCTGTTGCTTAGTGTGACTGGCCTTTACTGTAACTCACTTTACCTGACTCAGTACAGCGCTAGAAAAACTCCCATCAACATGAGGTTAACAGTGTTTCCCTCCTCTCTCCAACGCCTCCAGGACCAGCTTGCCGTAGCCTACCACCTGATCATAGACAACCGGCGCATCATGACCCAGGCCAGTGAGTTCTACCTGGCCTCCAGCCCTCCCCAGGGCTCCTTCATGGAGGAGGGGATGCCCCTGCCCCCCGGGGTCAAGCCCCACCCGGAGAGGATGCCCCCGCTCCTGGCCGACAGCCCCAAGGCCCGCTGCCCGCTGGACGCCCTCAACACCACCCGGCCCAAGCCCATGACGGTGAAGAAAGCCAAGTGGCACCTGGGCATCCGCAGCCAGAGCCGGCCCTACGACATCATGGCCGAGGTGTACAGGGCCATGAGACAGCTCAACTTTGACTGGAAGGTAAAGTATTTCAAAATACCAAATGGCATACAGTACCATAGTATACACATGTTCTGATTACCACTAAAAGGCACACTTACTCTCTTTTTCACATATTGTACATACATGCATGGATGCCTCAGAGTTTTAGAAATTGTGCCGTCGCCTCACATGTAGAAAGTCCTGGGTTCAGTTACTGCTAGGGATGCTGTGGGTGCTGGTGGCATGTCTGCTCCTTCGCATCATCACGTCCTCCTCGCGTCTCCTAGGCTAGATATATCCTCACAAAAACATGCAGTGAGCCTGGTCTCTAAACCACCCCCCCTCCCCCTGGCCAGCTGGAGGGGACAGGAACTGGTTGGAATAATGTGTTCCTTCCACACACCATTTCCAACCAGGGAAACTCCCCCTATCGGGTTATAAAATAGTGTGGAATAGTGGGGACAAAATTAAGATAAAAAAGAGCACTCACCTTTGGATCACTAAGTCATGGGTTCAATTCCAGCACCCACCAACTCGCCATACAAGTCGTGTGGTAGGTGCTGGATGTGGGTGATGGTAGGTGTGGCGCTACACCCTCCCTATCCATCTCCTAGAGGAGAACCAGACATTATTTCACAGGTCGGGAGTGAAACCTCATAATATATGTATTTCCTCTGTGCAAATTATTCATAGTGCGTTCCTAAATTATCCCCTTTGCTGTCATTCCTTTTCTATTCCTCATCCCCTGTTGGCTGAGTTGGCACAACTCACTCCATCAGAGTATTGCCTAGCTCTCCACATTTACAGTATATGCGTATATACGTATATACGCATATGTACAGTATATGCACATTTAATACACTGCACGCACAACACGAGTAAATGTTTTAAATATGCTCTGCGATTCCATTCTTAAAGGTAAGGGAAGTGATTTCACTTTTGTCAGATAACACCAAAAAAAAAATCTGTTAAAATGCTCTATTATAAGGCGTGCAGACCGTATATAGAGTTTCCCCCTCCCCCACGTTAGCAGAGGAGCTAATAAAAGTTCCCCAGGTGGAGGGTGAATTCTCCTCCAATCAGGATCGAGCAGCAGGTTCACATAGTGTAGCTACTCTTGGGCGCCCCTAGTGCACCAGGCTGGTACTACACAATGAATTTCAAATCACTTACCCTACCTTTAAACCATCTTTTGATCCGCTAGCTGTTTTGTTGCATTTCATTTAGGACAAAATGGCTCAGCTGTGGCCATTTTGAATTATGTTTTGCAACCACACCCATTCTATGCTATGAATTTGAACACCATTATTTCATATTCCCCCTCAATGTCCACTTTTCGGGCCGACCAGGCGTTTTCACTGGCCTCAGCCAGTGAAAACGCCTGGTGCGAGTCTCACATCTGACCAAGACACCACACATTCAAATGCCATCATAACATCTGGTTTCAGAAGATCTGGTGCTTCAAAATAAGGGTTACAATGGGGAAACCTTGTCATAGAACTATATTTAGCACGGCATGCTGTGAGTTAAGAACCTCCTGGCTGCGTCAAGCACCATTTTAATCCATTCTGACTGGTGGTATTTCTACAGCGCAGTTCACAGCCATGGCAGTGAAAGCCTGGAATCTGTTTTTGTCCACATACTGTACTTGTCATCTCCACTCCTTCCCACCCTTAGGCTCTTTTTGCTCTGCCACACATTCCTTTCCCTCTCGACTTAAAGGACAACCTTAGTGTTTTTCAACCAAGGTTCATGTTTTAGGTTGTTATTGGAGAAAGTAGATGAGTGTTAATTGTTTTACATTCCTTGCTTTCGTTAGTTTTAGGGATTTTAGCTATGGGAGAGGGCGTTCGAACATGGTCTTAAATATAAATTTGTTCAGAAAATTTAAAATTATTAATTAATTAACGTATAACCAAGTGAAGTGCAGTGTGGTGTGCAGCCTCCTTCACATTCAATAGATCTGTGAACTAACGTGGCCAGTTATGTACAATTATACAACTGAGCTATTCCAGACCAGTCTGCCCACAGGCATTTTTTTTGCCAACAGCTGATTCGGTCTGTCTTTAGCCAGGCTACCAGCGGTGCGACAAGGAGCACATCTCCGTCCCCATGCCATGTTTTCTTCCGTTTAGCTTCAGTCTCAGTTGTTTCCTCTCTCCCAACATTTTGGAATGAAAACTATTTGAACATGGAGGAGTAATGATGGATGATTGCGTCGTTGGTGCAGGATGAATCAATCAATGAGCTGGCACTGCGCAACAAGAGAGGCACAGAGCAATCATTCATAAAGTTAATTAATATAATTAAAAGTTAAATCAATTTAGAGAACACTCAGAGGCCACGTCATCCATGTATGTGAGGTTACAGCTAGCTTTGGCTTTTATTTGGCAGCTGCAGGCTGCCTAGTAAATAGGCTCAGGGAGATTAGAGATGGAGGAGATGGAATGGTCCCAGTGTCTGAGAGGATGGCCAAAAGGTAGCATGAGGATTACCCATTATGGCACAAGACGACCTCTGAGCCATGGGATGAACATTTCAGATTCAATTTATTGTCACTGCTCAGAGTATACAAATACTTTGACAATGAAATGAACAGTGGCGTCTGACCAAAGTGCAACACAGTAATGCAATAATGAGGATGGCATATTATTGTTTTTTTAAATGTACAGAGTGGACGGTATAACAATAAATAAATAGGCAGTGATAATTTACTGAACAGTGCTGTAAGAATAAATAAGTCAAATAATAAGTTAAGTGGGAGGGTGTTAATGTTCAGTCATTCATTGGGGAGGGGCAGAGTTCAGCAGGGAAACAGCAACAGGAAAGAAACTGTTTCTAAGCCTGGTGGTGCGCGAACCGATAGTCCTAAACCGCCTCCCCGATGGGAGAAGAGCAAATAGTCCATGGTTTGGGTGAGAGGGGTCTTTTAGGATGCCTCTCGCCCTGCGCAGACACCTCTGCCGTTGTAAATCCTCAATGGACGGGAGTTGAGTGCCGATGATGTGCTGGGCAGTTTTGACCACTCGTTGCAGGGCTTTCCGGTCAGACACTGTGCAGCTGTTGTACCACACTGTGACGCAGTTTGTCAGTATGCTCTCAATAGTGCAGCGGTAAAAATTCACCAGAATGCGAGGAGAGAGTTGAGCCTTCTTCAGACTCCTCAAAAAGTACAGCCGCTGTTGCGCCTTCTTGATGAGGGTGGATGTATTAAAAGTCCAAGAGAGATCATCAGAGAGATGGACGCCCAGAAACTTGAAACTGGATACGCGCTCCACCAAAGCCCCATTGATGTAGATTGGGATGTGGTCACAACGTTTGGTTCTCCTATAATCCACAATGAGCTCCTTGGTCTTTGAGGTGTTTAGAGACAGGTTATTGCTAGTGCACCACGCCGCCAAGTGCTCGACCTCCTCCCTGTAGGCCGACTCGTCATTGTTCTTAATCAGGCCTACCACCGTGGTGTCATCTGCGAACTTAATAATGGTGTTGGAGCCATTCAGAGGAACGCAGTCAAAGGTGAAAAGGGAGTAGAGGAGGGGACTGAGTACACAGCCCTGTGGTACGCCAGTGTTCAGTGTCAGGGTGGACGAGGTGTAATTATCCATCTTGACCGACTGAGGTCTGTTGGTCAGAAAGTCCAGGATCCAGTTGCAGAGTGAGGTGCTGATGCCAAGGTGATGAAGTTTGGTGACCAGTTTGGAGGGAATGATGGTGTTAAATGCCGAGCTAAAGTCAATGAACAGCATCCTGACGTAGGTGTTGGTGAGTTCCAGGTGATGAACATTGTAGTTTGTACCGGCGATCTGATTGGCTATCTCGTATCTTGGCAATGCCACGACAACTTCTCATTGGCCAGAGCCATCTAGCAGCTGCCAATTAATTGACAATCGTCAATTCTTGTTTGCCTTTGTATGGATATATATACTACATATATACTATGTATATACTATATACATAGCAGGGGTTGACACTAAGGTCTCGGAGGCACTTGCCCATCGGGCAAGTGCAAGTCTGGTTCTACTTGCCCTCAGCTCATGGTCACTTGCCCCCCAAAAATATATTGTAAAATTTGCAGATGTAACTCTTGAGAACGTAAAAATGAAACCAAATGGACCCTTGCGGGTCCATTTGGTTTCATTTTTACACTCTCAAGAGTTAAAATTCATCATCTTAATTAGCCCAGATCTACACAACTAGAGAATGTAAAAGATTAAGTCATTTTGATGTGTATGTTAATTTGCCTGTTTTGTTTCCCATGGATAGCTAGAAAGCAGGGAAAGACACAGAGGCAGAGTGCAATGACTGCCTTCAAGACAAATTTATCTTGTGTTGTGTTATAGTGCACTAAGTTGCACACTTGCCCGATCGGGCAACCAAGTAGCAGTCTTCACTTGCCCCACCATTTTTTTTACTTGCCCCGGGCAAGCGGGCAAGTGTTAGTGTCAAGCCCTGCATAGTATATACTATATACTCTACACGCAGTATATGGCTACCAGCGGTGGCCATATAGTATATACTATGTATATACTATATACTGTACATAGTATATACTACAGTATGTATATACTATATGCTGTACATAGTATATACTATGTATATACTATATACTGTACATAGTATATGTATATATACTACAGTCGGTTGACAGGGGATGGGGAGAGAGGTGAGGCTATGGCCGCCCGGGCCTGGGATGGTTCATGAAGCTTTGCAGAAATCTTACAGGTCTCATTGAACTGTTCCAAGTTGAGTGGTGACAGAACCATGTATGCTAGTAGTACACATATTTTTTTTGTGATTTTCATGTTACACGATTTTCATGTTACACACATGCCAAAAATAGCCCTTATTTGGGCTAGGCTTTTTGGAAACAATGTATTTCCAACTCCAGTTTTTCCTTATTTAGGCTGCTTGAACAGCAGAGCACTCAGTAGGTGACTGGTGGAACGTGTCCAACTCTGACTGCACGCCATTGTCACCTAGTGGTCATTACCGTAAAATCGAATATCGAGGTAATTAACACGCTATCAATACTGATATTAAAAAAATCAATACCGCCAAAGACTACAGGGCACTATTGACAAATTTTCATTTGCCAGTTGTGCCCCAAGGGCAATATCCAGTCAAAGTAAAATATTGCCCTGAAGTTCAGTGGAGTTCAGAGGAGACCCCCATCTGAAAGCATGTTCTAGGGATCCCCCAGAAGCAAAGATTTTAGCTAAAAGGTTTGCTTCTAAAATAACATACTCAAAGATTTGCGCCACATTTTCATGATTTTCTTTTCCAAAAATAGCAGACCTACTGTACAATCTCGGTATGAATGACTCTCTGTGATGTCATTTCCTTAGGTGGTGAACCCGTACCACCTGCGCGTCAGGAGGAAGAACCCGGTGACGGGCAACCTGGTGAAGATGAGCCTGCAGCTGTACCAGGTGGACAACAGATCCTACCTCCTGGACTTCAAGAGTATTGACGGTAGGAGGAGCCCAACCCTTAAGAGTTGGTTGGAAACCTTGTCCTCTTGTACTGCTAGAAACCTTGTCCTCTTGTACTGCCTGAAACCTTGTCCTCTTGTACTGCCTGAAACCTTGTCCTCTTGTACTGCTTGAAACCTTGTCCTCTTGTACTGCCTGAAACCTTGTCCTCTTGTACTGCCTGAAACCTTGTCCTCTTGTACTGCTTGAAACCTTGTCCTCTTGTCCCTGTACTTCACTTTGCCATCTCCGAAAACCGCAGAACTGCATTGAAATTTTTCAGGAATAGCTACTATTGTAGCTCACAACGTGTCGAGCTTCTTGATCTGGCATTTTCACCCTTGTAGTACAATTACTGTAAGTGCGAACAAAAACAATCTCCGCCGGGCAGCGTGACATTTGTGTACACGGCATCATCCCCAAAGGTAATTGTTTAAACTTTTCACTTAAAGGGATATTTCACATTTGGGGTGATTATAACTTTTACTCAGGGTTTTGTGGTCACCACAGACACTTTTTAAATTGCTTGATTCAGCATTTAGATGTTTGATATCAATTCAATCATAAATGCATGCGCCCTTCCTATACACATCTGTTGTAACTCCAAACTCCATTTAAACCATGTTAGACTCATCGTCCTTAGTTCTGGTTAGGGATGTCCCAATACTGTTATCAGGACAAGTATCGGATTGGCCCTTTTGTTGCATATCAGTATCGACAAATACTATATCAATACTGGTAATGATACTGTAATGATAGTATGATTACCAGCCCTTGTTTGTGATTATAATATCTAGCTTATATTATCGGCTAGACAGAGTATCGATATTTGTTATCGATATCGGCTAATACTGGAATTGTGGTACCAAGATCTGATCAGAAATAAGAAAAGTGTATCGTGACATCCCTAGTTCTGTTTTTTTTTTTTTCGTACTGCGCTCCTAACCTTACAAATGAGACAGAATAATTTGAGCATGTCATGTTTATTTGTACGGCGTAGGCCATCCCGTCCTTACATATGTTCCGTGATCCCCTCAGTCTGTCTGTCTGTCTGCTCGTCCGGCCGTCCTCCCTGACAGACTGATTCCACATAAAGCTACGTCGTCATTAGGCCCTGTCTTGTTCCTTACCTACTGAACATATCCACGATTTTTCCCCACCAAGGCACCGGTGGGGACCGGCACCAGAGCACACACACGTCCATGCAGTGTTGCTTATTACAAGCAACTTTGACTCGTTTTTTTTTTTTTTTTTTTTTCATGTAGGAAATCACTTACAAATACATTTTTGGTAGTTGAAGGTTTTTGGGCTTGTTTCTAAAGTGTACAGTAGTTGTTTATTTGAGATTACATTCTAAAGCTTAAACCAGTGTTTTCTCACATGTATCCACGTCATGGAACCCCAGATTAATATGCAATTGTCCACAGACAACCATCAGAAAATACTGCTTTTATTCTTCTATTATTCAAATGTTTAAAATATACTCAAAATATCTTATTTTATTATTTGTTTTTAAATGACAGATGTCCAACCTCACTATGTGTCGCTGTGAGGTTGTAGATCAGCTATGTTAATTTGTGCTGATCCTTATAGTCCTGTCCACTTGTATCTGTTGCAAACCTGGCAACACAGCATGAAAAGCATGAGAAGTTGAGAACTTCTGCACACACAAACACAAAGACTTATGGGTTGTAGAAAAGTTGTGGATATTCTATATATTGTACTTCCTTAACATATATTGTTTTGCCTATAGACGACATCATTGCGGCGACCGGCCATAACTCGGGCTCGTCCACGCCGCAGAGGTCTGGCTCCGCCACCGGCCTCCTCAGACCCAGACTGAGCATCGACTCGGCCAGCCCTGCCTTCGTGGACCTGCCCCAGCTCAGCTCCTCTCTCCCCGGCTCGCTGTCCGGCAGCTCGCCCATGCTCGCCCCGCGCCAAGGATCTCACACCATGGACTTCTTTGAGATGTGTGCCAGTCTGATCACCACGCTGGCGCGCTGACAGGTTTTTACTCTACTGGAACCCCCTCCTCCTCCTCCTCGGCTTTCCCCACCAATCACAGGCGGAATCCACTCGAGGTGGGAGGGGAATCCAAGCCAATCGCAGGCGACTTTATGTAGGCTGTCTCAGAGGGTTCTCGAGTTGCCTCCTTTCCTTTTGCTCCTTCTCCTTTATCTCTGTTCCAGTTCTGAAAGATTTAGACAGTGGACAGTGGTAGCAGCGTATTGTGGGGTTCGGGCGGTGAAGTAAACCAGCTGTTCAGTGCTCTCACCTCCCCAGGTGAAGGAAGAGATCCAGAGAGGAAGCCGCCATTAAGGGCTGAATCACAGAATCACAGCCTTGTTTTGTTTTTGTTTTGAAACAGATACACGGGGGTGGTTTAGAGGGGGGGGGGGGGGGGGGGTATCAGAGGCGATAGGTCTGTCCACACGTGGCCTGTGTGGCTGGCAGGCAGCTGATCCTGCAAATAGAAACTGTCGGGGCAGAAACCTCTTATCTCCATATTCCACCCCTTTAGCGATCGTGTTTGTGATCCCCACAGGCTCTGATACTTTTGATACTGTCGTCGAATTTGAAGTAGCGGTTTGTTTTGGACATACGAGGTTTTCCCCCCCGACAGAGACGAAATGGAAACTGTGAAACTTTGTCCAAGGGGGCCAGGCAAGGGGTGAGAAGGTCAAAGGTCACAGTTCACAGTTCTTGGAACACAGGGTCAGAATAAGGTCAAGTTCCCCTCCTCTCCCCTACTCTCCTTTTCCCACAGTGCTTTTGTGATTTCCGACTTGAGCGTCGGAACGTCAACCAAACACTACAATGTGAACGGACAGGAAAGAAGATCCTTCTGAGGTTGTCCCCAAACGCTGATCTGTAACACCCCCAACCTCCACCCCTCCCCAGGATTCTATATTTAGATGAGTACATCATAGAGAGAGAGGAAAACTGTCCCTGGTTCAGTGTCTCTGGTGGGGTCCTCATTTAAACACATGCAAACATTTTTAATTTCAGGTTTTCTATTTTATTTTATTATTTTGTAAAGACGATTTTGTTATCCGTGTATGATATATTTATATTTACGATCACTTTGCGTAGATGAGAAAGGTTGACGAAAAGGCATACCAAATAAGAGTCTATTCAAATATATATATATACATAATATATATCTAGAGAGAGTGGGGGGTGGGGGGGTGCTATTATCTTATATATCAGATCTGTATTTATTTTTAAGATTGTTTATTTAGGCACTGTAGAAACATTATTTTATGCACTGTGTCAACATTGAAGAGTTTTATCCTGGTTTTGTTTTTGAAGAGCTTGTTGTGAAACGACGGAGAGCAAGGAGAGCTGAACGAACACTTTACTTAAAGGTCAGGTCTGTCGTGGCACTAATATGGCTTCATAAAGTGTCTTTATACATAAAGACACCGTATAAGCGACCAAGCATGGAAGCTGTCTTGTGCACCGACTATTAAATAATGCATTATGACCAGCAAGATCCTGTGACACGCCCCTCGAGAGATAATGAGCTAATTAAATTAGCAAACGTCATTGATGATGTCATTTGGGGAATGCAAAATTAACCAATGAGATTCATCCTCCCTCTACTGTATTGAGTTACTTTCTACTGTATCTCCCATGTAGCATCTCCTTGCTAAGCGAACATTTTTACATACTTGCCCAAATGTGCATTCTATTTCTTTTTTCGGGCTCTTGGTTGTGTTTCCCCCAGACATATTCACTTTGCCTGGGCTAAGCCTCTGACTCTGCTCCCTTTGCTAGCTCCAGTCACTAGCTACACAATGCTACTACTGTACCGCTTGCCTAATTGCAGTGCATTTAGGCAAGCGGTTTCCAAAATGTGTTCTGCAACGTAAATAATAAAGAGGGTGTGTCACAGGATCTTTAACAGTACTCCACAAATCCTTGTTATGCGAGTTGTTATGCATAATTATAGACATTCATGACGAGTGGTATGAAGCCTTATAAGTCGTGAGAGAGGATTGTGATGCATTATGGACCAAACCTTTACGGAAGTGTTAACCCGCTGCTCTGTACAGACTGTTACGCTGCAGGCTAGTTTAAGAGAGCACAGATACAGACCATCTCATAAGTGCATACCGCTGCATAATCCAAACTCAGTTAGAGTGGATTGTGCATATTGTATTATTGCACACCAGTTGGGTTGCTGTGATGTTGGGTTCATGTAGCAGTCTTCAATAAGCCCTTCATTTGTAGAGTGTAGAGGTCCTTGAGCTTGCTATGGTTTTCATATTGTCAGGTCTGAAATGCGTGCATGCGCTCACATGTCCACACACGTGGTACTATACTCGTGAGGCCAAGCAATAGCAGATGTACTAGCTCTTCTAAAATTGCATTTAATTATAAAAAACAACCGTGACCTCTTTGTGAGGGCCAAAGAAAATTGCCGGCCCAATGTTTGTTTTTCAAACATGTTCTGCTTCTACTAATTACTACTTCTACTCCCAGCGTAGCCCCGCACAGGGACTTGTGGAGCCCACAGCCAGCCTGTAGCATCAAGCAGACCAGCATGACAGTACAGTACCATACAGTGTAAGCACAGTACAGTATAGTTACAGCATAGTATCGTACAATACAGTGTAGTTACAGTACAGTAATGTACAGTACAGTTACAGCATAGTACCGTACAATACAGTGTAGTTACAGTACTGTACAGTACAGTTACAGCATAGTACCGTACAATGCAGTGTAGTTACAGTACTGTACAGTACAGTTGAGTACAGTGTAATGCTTGGCTCAGTCAGTAGCTCAACAATAACACGCCGTTACAGTTGTATTAATGAAAATAACTAACTGAACTCAACAAAGCTCCACTTTGAGGACCAGAGAAGGAAGCTAGCATGACGGGAAATCTAGACATTGACTTTGAACATGAGATGGTGTGTATCTGTTGAATGTAAAATGTAGACCTTAGCACAGAATAAGCCACAGAAACATTTTCCAGGTTGCCTTAAAAAAAAGAATGCAAACACTTCTGTTAGCCACTTAAACCCTTCATACATGGCCCTGTTGTAAGTCAAATAGCAAAAATAGCAGATCAGTTTGCAGAATGTTCGCCCGTTTTTTGCTGGGTATACTTGCCTATTTTTGCTGAATGTACATCTATCATGACATGGCCAGGATATAGGGTTCATGTTGTTTGATGCGAGCTTATTGGTGTGCGTGTGTGCGCGTGCGTGTGTGCGCGTGCGTGTGTGTGTGTGTTGGTTGTAACTGTATGTGTGCATGTTGTGCCTGTACGTGTGTGTGACAGAGAGAGTTTTATGTGCAGAAAGGTCACATCCATCTTGTCTATTCTGTCTAGATTTATTTAATAACGAGCTCACTGACTCGACTATGATAGTGACCGTTTAAGAAGTTTTATGCTGTAATTGTGTTGCCAATTAAAATTTATTCTGTGATGTTGGTGGACTGAGATTGAAAGAGCTAATGATGATTAAAAAAAGAAAAGAGAGAGAGAGAGAGAGAAGCTTTGCATATGGAAACGAAAACCCCATCTTGGTGTTTGGGTTTTCTTGTGGTTTCCTGAACTTCTTAACATCTTTTTGACCCCTGACCCTGAAGTGCTGTGCGGCTTACTTTATACCTCACTGTGTGATAGTGTTGCTTCGCGGAAGAGAACCGATTCTCAGTTTGCGTGTGCGGGTGACATCGTCGTACACTACAGAGTATAATTTAGGCTTTTAAAACCTTGTAGTGTGAATCCACCGTGGTGTGTGTGGTGATACTTGTCCCACAGTATGTTTGATGCATGACACTGTTTAAGTCCTCTCTCTGATGTTCTGCAATATCTGTACCTCCAGTGTTGTTTGTCATTGTAGTTGTCGGCTATCATGTTGACTTTTGTTTTGTTTTTCCTAAACTATACAGTATATATTTTAGTACTGAATGTAAAATTTCTATCTCTCCCTCCCTCTGTCTCTGCTCTCTCTCTCTCTTTCTCTGTTTCTTTGGAGGTGTCTTGTTAAAATGTGCAGTGACATTGGAAGTCTGTTGCCTTTCTACTGGTGTCAGTATAAACCATGATGGGTGGATGGTGAGATAACATGTACTGTATTTCAAATGACTACTGTTCAACCAGATGCCATGTCCCTCTTGGTCATTATAAGAATAAATAACGGGGTCATAGTTACTCTCCAAGCAAGGTGCGAGCAATAGCTAGTAGCTAGCCAGGTAATGTAGCATCTATTGCAATGCAACGGAACTTGAAGTTGAAATGCGTGTTGCAAGAAGTGGTAGTTGAAATTAGTCTGCAGTAAAAATGCTCCTCTTGCATGGTTAATATTTTTATAGATTCATTGTTTTATACACAACACCAGGTTTTAGTCTTTTCTGTATAAAGCCAAATTAAGCAGTATAGTGATCGGTATCATAACATGTCCCGTGACAGTGACAAGATATCTTTCTTTGATTTGACTTTAAGTTTGTAGGTTAAATCGAGCAGATTTGCAGAATAAATGATAACTACATGAGCCTGTCATTTGTCACTTGTTTTAGTCCACACAAGTCATTCCTCTACAAACCAAACCCGAGTTTGCTTCGCTTGAACATACAGTACACTCCAGGTTGCTGCCTTTACAAGGCAAACAACTTAAACACGCAGTATCTAGTGTCCTTTCCTGTGTTGTCTCCCTTTTTTGCACCCTTTTCAGGTGTCTGTCTTGAAAGTGATCACCTACTGGGGTTAAATTGCACTTCATATGCAGCTTTACTCCTCATCTCATCCCACCATACCTATACCAGTAGTTGAGAATCTCTGCCTTATGAGATAACCTTTATAACGGCATCTGGTTGAATCTGTACATGTCAAAACTCTTTGTAACACTGCTGAAACCCTTTACTACTCTGTGTTGTCTTTTGAAAACTGCGTTAGTCAATGATTACATGATTATGCATGGCTGTGTCTTCCCCCCTACTGTATTCTTACTAAACACGGCCAGGGTTAAAACTCTGCCCTCTGCTGCTAGACGTTTGCAACTGCAGACAGCAAACGGCAGTGTGAAAAATAATCGACCATCAGTTCTTTGCCAAAATGGCTTTTTACCTGTACCTGTATAGTGCCCTGCCTTGATTATCACACCACATATGGCCCACATGCCCACACCTGGCCGAAATTCATCTGATAGCCACACTGCTTTTGAAAACAACCATATAGAATAGGCCTTGTGAACAACCAAAGGTCATTATCTTTAAAGTTAAGATGTCCTCTTTAAAAAGCTGAAAATCTTTGATATATTCATACTGTAGCCCTCCTGTCAAAGTGTAGTACTGTACCATTACAGGTGTATATGCATCTATAGTGGCATGTTGATCCACTCTATACTCTTATACTATGGGATGGGGAGAAGGACCAGCCAGAGGGGCTTATATACGTTCACTGAAAGATGTTTCTAGTTGCAACCAAAGCCAGTGTTTACCACAGCCAAGCTCTGTTCTGTGTTTTATCCGTTTGATTCGTTTGTGTGTGTGTGTGTGTGTGTGTGTGTGTGTGTGTGTGTGTGTGTGTGTGTGTGTGCGCGCGTGTGTGTGTGTGCGTGTGTGCGCGTGTGTGTGTGCGTGTGTGTGTGTGCGTGTGTGCGTGCGGGATTGGGGTTTTCTCTTGTTATACACTGCATGGTGTTGCTGTTCTGATTTGCACTTTACAATTAGTATTTATTGTAAAATAAAAATAAACAAAAACATTTTAAAAATCTTTTTTGTTTACATGTCTTTTTAATAGAAATGGATTTCTTTAGACGCTTCTTCTTTCTGAGAACGTACAAGTGGAACCAAATCAGCCTGTTAGGGTTCATTTGGTTGCTTTTTTACACTCTCAGAAAAAAAATGTTGAATGGGTGGAATTCCAATTCAAGGACACTTGGCTTACTATGCATTAGGCCACAGACTGTTGTAACTAAGAGTGTACAAATGCAATTTGGTTCCATCTGTACACTCTCAGTCACCAGTAATTCACCTGTAGACCCCTGGACACAGACCCCACTTTGAGGATACATACACCGCACAAGATTACTGTCTTGTGTTTTTATTCCAGATAAAAAATAAACACTCCCACACAGTATTATAACACTTGAACTTGACCTTAACCACACAAACCCCAGCATGCCTATGTTAATCTTGGGAGGGCATTTGCCAAAAACAAAAATAGCTGATCTACAAGCTTGTGGTGTAGATTATTTCCGGTGAGCTGATATAACTGACCGGAAATAAGCAGTGAGATACACTTTGACCAGTTGTTCCTGACGGTAACAAGTGGTCAAAGTGGTTAATAGGCCTTGCAGTGAGCCCTGCCCTCTGCCAAGTGTCCAACCATGGGGTGGACTCTTTCCAGCCAGGCTCATTCATTCCAATGTAAATATGCCGGTATTGGACGTTACACATTAAATACTGGTTAATTTTTGGAACCAGATCTCTTCCAAATACATCATGCATTCCCTATGCAGTGGAAAAATATTTGTGTGACATTTATTTATTTTAAAACAATGTTTTATCATTGGTGAAGAGGTTTATCTATCACCTTATATGCTTAGCTGTGATTAGACTTAGTGAAAAGGCTATTGTCTCATAATCTGCATTTTTGTTGTAATACTTATTGTTATTCATCAGGTATGTAAAAAAGTACAAAAAGGATCTAACATGTGTAAGAAAGGTTAACAATGTCTTTGCTATATGCTTCATCTTGGTGCGACCACAACCAGCGTGTTGTAAAACGTCTACATTAATGCTTAATATCCCGCCATGTAATGGAATGAGGGGGAAAAAAAAGAATACTTGCATGTTTAAAAAAGGAACACTAATATAATATGTATGTATTTGTATGTACGGTATATACAGTGTGCGTGTGTAGGTGAAACTTGCCTCTGAACAGTTCTAAGAGTCAGTAATAGAATAAAAAAGAGAACCGTAGGTAGCTTTCTGAAACTAAATCTAAATATGTGTTTGATGTCATTGTCATATTATATTGCTAACTTGTCACTTTGCAACCAAACAATGGTGAGCACTATGTTTATATAAAAATAACTCCTCTTAGGAAACAGCAAAAAGAAAAAAAGGTAAATCCTTATTACTTAGTCGAACAACCGGGTCACGAGCTAGAAAGAAGGTTCACAATGTGTTGCTGTGTGGCACATTGTGAACTTGTAGATTGGCTATATCTGTTGTGCGACACCTTCGTACCACGTGTAAAGGCCAAAGTCACCAGCAATACTGTCCCCCACTGGGGACAATTGAGCACAGTGCAGCAGCAGCTCCATGCGCCACAGAAAGACAGGAAATCCCACATACTGCTAGGGTCGTTGTAGAAAAAAAGCTCCACTTCTTTAGATCCTTACAAAGTTCCACTGGCCATCTATAGAAGTTCATAACAGCCATCATTGTCCCCATCATGATCTCCATAGTGACTTGAGTCCGTAGTGAAAGTGAGGTGAGTCAGTTTAGAGCAGATGGTTGTCACAGTTGTAGAGATGCTGTTTCTGCCAATGCTTACTTCTGTTGACACAGACGAAAAAAAGAAAGATGTCAACATTACAGCAGAGTAGAGTCCAGTTGATACTGGTCATAGTTACCTTTTTACTGTTTAAAGGACAGCTTTTTTTGTTATTGGAGATATATATATATATATATATATATATATATATATATATATATATATATATATATATATATATATATATATATATATATATATATATACTGTGTATATATATATATATATATATATATATACTGTGTATATATATATATATATATATACTGTGTATATATATATATATATATATATATATATATATACTGTGTATATATATATATATATATATATATATATATATACTGTGTATATATATATATATATATATATATATATATATATACTGTGTATATATATATATATATATATACTGTGTATATATATATATATATATATATACTGTGTATATATATATATATATATATACTGTGTATATATATATATATATATATATATATATATATATACTGTATATATGTGTGTATATATATATATATATACTGTATATACACTGTATTTTACCTATCTGTGTGTGTGCGCATGTGTTAAAGTGACCATATGCAATTGTAGAGCAGATCTTTAGTTTAAGCTGTAGGTCATTCCAATGTGGTCATTCCAATGTGGGTGCATTTTTTGTCACACGCTAAACCCCTTATCCCTAAGCCCTTTGCCTTTTTTTTTTTTTACTATTTTGAAAAACTTTGTGAGACTGCAGACTGGCCATTTTAACTATTTAAAATGCTTTTTTTTTTAATAGTTTAAAACGGCCAGCGCTGAAAAAAATCTAGGCCTATGTTTTAGTGCCATGGAATGTGGGCGTTAGAGTTAACAGTTTCTACCCTGTAGGTAGTATTTCACTTCTTCCACCTACCTGCATGTACTCCACAGTGATGTCTGCATACAGGTCTGGAGGCGGTAGGATGATCATAGCAGGGTCAAGGTCAAGGTCAGCATCCACTTCCTCTGTTGAACAGCTGTCATCTGGCCTGTAGACAGACAGTGCTGTCAGTAGTCTGTCACCATCATCACATTTTACTGGACGGTTATACTAACACTATGCATATTAATTAACAATTGAAATGTGCTTTTGTTGTCGACCATTGGAATATTATATTAAACTTGGCTTTTAGTAATTCGTAAAGAGATACTGCATGTGGCAGAGATGACAAAGCATTTAAATATACAATGAAATGAGCTTGTAGATATTTGTAGCTTGTAGATGTTTCATGTACATGAAAATATTTTCTAAATGGAAGCAATTTTGATGGTTATGCAGAATAACTGCGATTTAATATCTAAGCTAAGTTATGCCTATATAAACACTAATGCCTGAGGTACAGGTGCATTTACTTATTTGCATGTAAATGGTTCCCATCAAAAATAGTAGGTATATACGCTCACAATGTTGTTAGCTTGCAAGTCCACTATTTTAAATTGTGAGCTTGTAGATTGTAGTCTATTTTCCTTTGTTGGCTTGTGCATGATCTTAAATATCTTTGGGCATGCAACGCTGGCGTAGGATTAAGTATAAATCATGATATATAAGTTGTTTACTCAGTCAGACAGACCGTCACCCACAATCCCCAGCAGTAAATCCATCAAACTCACTGACTCATATGTTAGCTACTCCAATGCCATGCAACACTTCAACCCTCACTCACTAAACTTGTCTGCCAACAGGTTGCACAGCATGTCTAAGATTCTTTCATTCTTTCTGTGTGTGTGTGTGTGTATGAGACAATCCTATACTCACAGGCAAAACGTTTCTTGCTCCACAATCGCTGGACCTAAAGAAAGAGACAAAAACATAATAGTGTTTAGTTTGTAATCTTCAACTTCCTGTTTATCAGACTGGTCAGGTGATCGGAGCACATTCCATTCACTGACTGACAGCCTAATCCAGCTATGTGTAGTTTAGACAATAGGTAGATTACAACTGTATGTGGTGTACAGTTTTATGTAATTCGAGTACCCAATTATATTTACTATCTTGGCCTTTAATCGTTGTTGACTAAGCAACTTTGCGCTTGTTTTTTTCTGTAAAGTTGCTCATAAATATTGGCAAGTTCTTTGTAAATTGCTTTATTTGGGCTTGCTTCCTATTGTTGTTTGTGTGGTTTTGTTTAGAAGATGTTAACTTGGTGACTCCACTTGGTGGCTTGTTTTCCTAGATCTGGTGACTCATTTCCCTCCAAACTCTGGCAACACTGAGTTTCATCTCCGTTCCTGTATTTCCACTGAATTCAGGGCTACCTGCCTATGGAGGGCTAAATCTGCCACCTCATTCTATTAATAAATAAATGAATATATGTGACAATACATATATAAATGCATAAATAAATCCATGAATGCTTCATTTTATAAATAAATAAATGAATGTATGCGATAATAGATAAATAAATCAATAAATCAATCAATGAATATGGAAATCAATAAATAAATCAATAAATAAATGTATAAATAAATACATAAATAAATAAATAAATAAATAAATAAAGATTTAAATGCATAAATAAATAAATACATAAATAAATATCATTAATTGAAATGTGCATTGAAGTGTGCCTTTAAAAACACTATTTCAATAATCTTTTCTGTATATCAATAATCTTTTCTGTATATCATTAATCTTTGTAATGTGTATATCAGTACGCATTTCAGTGCACATTTCAATACACATTTCAGTGAACCTATGTTAATGAGGGGGCAGGATTTGATGATGTCACTCACTGATGAGGCGGACCTTGATGATGTCAGTAAGCAACCATTGGATAATCTATGCAGGAGATCACAGATCGACTATACTTGTCTGTTTTCAGGGGCGTGCACAGTAAGATGCTAAGGGGTGCTTGAGCACCCCCAAGTGGCCCTCTCTGGACCAACATGCCCTTTTTAAAAGAACAAAATGTAAAGTTCAACGATTTTTCCCTCTGAAACCATAAGGGCTATGTTTACAAAACTTGGGGAGGTGGGTGGACATATTTTTAAAAAATATTTGATTTTAAGATTGTATCGGTCGGCCTCATGGTGGCGCTATAACAGCCCACCAAACAGCCAGTTACGTTTTGGCCCATAAGTCTTGAACTGTAAGTCGTAAATTTAAAATTCCTTTTTCCCAGCATTCCTTGGGTCATGATGCACCTCTCCATATAGGCCACGCCCATTTCCGCAATTAAAGTTTTTCTGCCATTTTGTATGTTGTTGAAAACACACTTTTTGCCCATATTCCTACATATTTTAGTCAAATCTTACAAAATTGGCTTCCAAAGTTAGTGGGAGGGGCCTATTTCACAAATAAGTGCCACAAATCATTCAAATGGCCAAACCTCCCCAAATTTGAATCGCATGTTGTGGGTGGTGGCACCCACAACATGCATCATCATGCATTCATCCCAGAGCCCACCATTTATTCAGCATTTGAGCCAGGGACCACCAATCGATGATATTTTTTAGACCCACCAACCCCAAAACTAAAGATTTCTTTTGCTTCTGTCCATGACGATTAATCTTCTAGTTTTGTAGATTTGGACTAATTCGCTGATGGATATCATGCGATATGGACCCTTGCGGGTCCATTTGGTTTCATTTTATACTCTCAGGAGCTACATTTGGCTAAACAACTTTGGCGGGGACTACCTGGAATCCGTCCCCACGCCACACCGCCACGAAGGCGCCGGCACAAAAGCAGACAGCCACCTGTGTAGAAAGTGAAGAGCCCCCACCGTTAAAGCGAAGGCGAGCAACGCCACGCCAGCCAGAAGTTTAGCCAGAACAGCCAGCACAACACGACAAAACGTCTCCCACTCCCCCCTTAACTCTGACAGTGCACTGTGCACAGATGAAACCAAACGGACCCGTGAGAGTCCCGTTTGGTTTACGTTTATTTTAGTTTAGTTTGTCGTGTTATGCTAGCTACAAAGAAGAAGCTCCTCCCCCACACAACAGCGCCCCAACACAACCGGACTTCCAGGCCACCCCGGATGTGTTGGGGTGCTGTCGTGCTGTCAAGTAGCCGTATGCACTTCCACACCAGCGGCGCAACAACAACAACTACTACTAGCAATACTACTAGCAATACTACTACCACTCCTACTACTACTAGCAGTAATACTTCTAGTACTAATACTAGTACTAATAGCAATAACTACACACACCAGCAATGGATGTGATGACAGGTGGAGAGGAGCTACTACTAGCACCACTCCTACTACTGCAATGACAACAACTACTACTACTACTAGCAGTACTAGTACCACTACTAATAGCAATACTACTACTACTACTACTACTACTACTAGCAGACCTAGTACTATACTAGCAGTACTACTATACTACTAGCACTACACTACTACTACTACTACTACTACTACTACTGTTACCAATGCTAATGCTAGCAACATGCTAACATGCTAATGCTAACATTCTAACCCGAACATGCTAATGCTAACATGCTAACATGCTAATGCTAAAATTCTAATGCTAACATGCTAATGCTAACATGCTAATGCTAACATGCTAATGCTAACATGCTAATACTAGCATTAGCATGTTGACATTAGCATGCTATCATTAGAACATTAGCATTATCATGCTATTGTTAGCATGTAGTAGTAGTACTACTGCTAGTAATAGTAGTAGTAGTAGTAGTGCTAGTAGTAGTAGTACTGCTAGTAGTAGTAGTAGTAGTAGTAGTAGTAGTAGTACTGCTAGTAGTAGTAGTACTGCTAGTAGTATTGCCATTAGTAGTAGTAGTAGTAGGAGTGATGCTAGTAGTAGTACTGCTAGTAGTAGTAGTAGTACTGCCAGTAGTAGTACTGCTAGTAGTAGTAGTAGTAGTACTGCCAGTAGTAGTACTGCTAGTAGTGGTAGTACTGCCAGTAGTAGTACTGCTAGTAGTAGTAGTAGTACTGCCAGTAGTAGTACTGCTAGTAGTAGTAGTAGTAGTAGTGCCAGTAGTAGTACTGCTAGTAGTAGTGGTAGTACTGCCAGTAGTAGTACTGCTAGTAGTGGTAGTACTGCTAGTAGTAGTACTGCTAGTAGTAGTGGTAGTACTGCCAGTAGTAGTACTGCTAGTAGTGGTAGTACTGCCAGTAGTAGTACTGCTAGTAGTAGTAGTACTGCCAGTAGTAGTGGGGCTTGTAGTAGTACTACTGCCACTAGTAGTACTGCCAGTAGTAGTAGTACTACTAGTAGTAGTAGTAGTACTACTAGTAGTAGTAGTAGTAGTAGTAATAGTGGTAGTACTGTCAGCAGTAGGAGGAGGAGGAGGAGGAGGAGTGGTGCTAGTCGTAGTACTGCTAGTAGTAGTAGTTTTAGTAGAATGCATTCCATTGAACACTTCACACTTGTTCACCAACAAGATGGCCGCTCCTTTCTGAGTATGGGACTGAGAAAGGCCTTTAACGCCAAATGCGCCAAGTTGGCAACACTGATACAGACGGGTCTCACATGGTCTATGTCCCCCCCCCACACACACACACACACACCCACTATAGTCTGGACACTGCTGTTCAAAATTACAACTTACTTGTAGACAAGCATTAATTTGTGAGAAACGAAGTGAGATTGATGAATGGTACGTTATTTTCTAAATATATCTGGAAACTTTAATTTAAATTCTGCATAAGAAAACACCACAAATACCACTAAATAAAAGAAAATCTCCAGAGGATTTTTTCCCTTGCTCTGGGTTCGATTGCTAGTGGCTGAATGGGAAAGACACGCCCTCAACTGGAAAAACACGCCCGCTCATTAACATAGGTTCACTGAAATGTGTATTGAAATGTGTACTGAAATGTGTACTGATATACACATTACAAAGATTAATGATATACAGAAAAGATTATTGATATAGTGTTTTTAAAGGCACACTTCAATGCACATTTCAATTAATGATATTTATTTATGTATTTATTTATTTATGCATTTAAATCTTTATTTAATTATTTATTTATTTATGTATTTATTTATACATTTATTTATTGATTTATTTATTGATTTCCATATTCATTGATTGATTTATTGATTTATTTATCTATTATCGCATACATTCATTTATTTATTTATAAAATGAAGCATTCATGGATTTATTTATGCATTTATATATGTATTGTCACATATATTCATTTATATATTTATTAAATGAGGTGGCAGATTTAGCCCTCCATACCTGCCCACTGTGCCCAGTGAGGAGCCCCTATTGAGAGGAGGGCGTCCTGTAGCGCCCCTTAGATACTCCTCCCATTCAGCATTCCCTGCTGGTTCCAGGCATCGCTCCCAGCCCCCAAGGCTTCCCTCCCACAAACACGGCCGATTGAGTTTGAATAGAGTCTGGATGATCCGCCAAACCAGATGCACCGCACTGGACTCGAACCGTACTTGACATGTGGCTTTAAAGGAGTAGTTTACATTGAGTCAAGTCTTCTCATTGGCTGCACGGCAGCAAATCAGGTCTGGTGCCTCGTGGTAGGCCAGAAATCACCTGACCCCCCCCCAATTAAAAATGTTACTGTACTCCCCTGATTTGTTCATCATGAGTTGCAGTGCTTGCTGCCTGGTTGTAATTAGTATGGGTAATTATTTGGTAAGCCCAGGCCCTGCTGTGGCAGGTATAGGCTTTTAGCCATACCTGGCTACGCCATGACTGACAAAAGCTGTTCAAGAATACCAGACGTCATTCCTAAGCCAAAAATGTGACAATTGGCTGAGTCTCGCAAAATCATTCACTTTGAAATTTGACAAAAACAAAAACTCTATGAATATATTACACAGTGCCACCTGCCCCATGGAGGAATCAAACTCCGACTACCATGATGGTGGAGAAGTGCTTTAGCTCAGTGCCACGCCCAAATGAGTATTAATGTAAGCATTACATACCTGCCTCCTCCTCTTCTGTACTGTGGCTGGAAGCAATTAGAAGAAAGACAAAAATCAATACATGCATACTGTGCTGGTGTGTATCTAAGTGTGCGTGTGCTTGTACGTGTCATACCTGGGGATGGGCTCCTCTTCCACGGGTTTGGGAGCATGGAAGAACGTGGCCAACTTCTGAAGTGCTTCATGTCTCGCTCTGCATCACAACGACAGAGACAATTAAAATCATGCAAATAATCTAATCTCGGCCAGATATGATATCTGGAACATCAGGTTTGAGTGGTTGGAAGAAAGCAAGGAAGATGGAGAGATAGATATTAAAGGTAATATAGGGAGAGATGTCTAGCACTCAGAGTGCTAGACAAACAGACAGCATGTCTACACACTGTCTGTCGATAGACAGACAGACAGACAGACAGACAGACAGACAGACAAACTCACTGTGGGCCTTCTGTGAGGTCACTGTGACTGTGTTGGTGGATTATGCTGATCTCGTTCCCTGAAAATAACACAAAGTAATACTGTAAATATGATGAATATGAAATCAAATATAGACTTATTATACAGTATGGGTGCTATGTAAACTCTTAATTTTCATTTTATAACAACATACCATACATTTCTTCAGCCAAAGTTGTTTTAGCGGAGTATGGGTGTGTTCGGAAACCCACACCGCAAGTGCGTTGAGTTTGTTGGGTGTATTAGCCGGTGATGTAACTGAGTACATTCAGTGTGCCTTATTGACAGACGGCCAGTTACCAACCAAACAACACACCCTCGCAAAAATGGTGAAAATCACTGCCAGAGTGACATTCTCATGGGGTGTCCACATGCATGATTAAGTGTTAATTTTGTAAATTTGCGGGTCTTTCACATGCATGGAAAAGTCAGGGAACCACAGCACAACAACAGAGCACACTGGGGCACAGGAGCGTGAACGAGTCCTGTACTAGACTACTAGTATCTGTGGTGTGTGTGTGGTGTCTTACCCATATCTGGCATTGAGTGTGTCCTGGTGTGACCCCTGGAGGGAGAAAAAAAAGACATAAAAGATCTTAATCATGTCAAAAGAAAGATATGTAAACAATACAAAACACACAGTTCTTACATACAGTTCATATATACAATCTATGCCATGTAGCATAAGGAGTACACAGACCAGTTCTCTGACAAGATATTTAATATTAATTATATTATTTAGGGAGTCTTGACTTCATGCACAGGCACAAGGTTAATTTAAGCACAAACAAATTGAGGAGATAAGAGGTTCCTACACACAGCTACTTTTAGGGTGGGTTCAGGTGGAAGATAAATCTGGATGTAAGTAGAACTCTGTTCATGTCACTGTGGACTTACACTGCTGAACTGAAGGGGTCTGTGGTTTCTGCAGGTGAGGACAGAACCTCATCATCATCACAGGTCCACTCTTCACTGTCGTCTGTAACTATAGACACACACACACACACACACACTGGTGTCAAAGTGGATATAGTGGGAGAACGACTAAAATAGGTATTTAAAATCATTAGAGATGGACTATTGCCATTGAGTCCAATGCATTTCTGCCTACTCCTACCAGACCCCTACTCCTAGTGCTACTTCCCAGCTACAGTCTCACAATACGCCCCGCATCGTGAGAATGACATATACAGCTCAAAATAAATACTTACAACTGCCCGCTTCCAGTGGATAGTGATTTGATGTCCTGATGAAAAGAAGAAAAATGTGATATTTAGACTTGTAAACCTGAAGCGTCCAAGAGCAAGACACTGAATTATGTATGGGTACTGGGTAGTGAATGAGTGAATGTAAATTAAACAGCCTGCCCTTGAAAAGGTGCTCTATAAATGCACTAGTGCACTATCCTGGAGCGAGACATGTACAGTATGTGCCTATATGTACCTCTATATGTATGTCTCCCCCAAAATTGTGCACAAATAAGGAGGTTCCCCCAAACTCACATTTGAAGTAATACGTCATATAGAATAGTTCCACACCACAACTAGAGCTTTGTTGGGTGCAAATTTCCAAACGGGTTGAGCTATATGAAGCACAAATAAGTTAATGGTGCAAGCTTGGGTTGGTACAGTACACACCTGCTCCCTAGACTGGTGGCCTCTGGCTCTATGGGTATACTGCTAGTTTTACGGTTGCTGGCCGCCTTCTTCCCCAACTCCAACATTTCCTTGATGTCCAGTTCCACGTGGTCCACAGCAATGTAGCCATCTGTGCGCACACACACACACACACACACACACACACACACACACACACACACGCACACACACACACACACACACACACACACACACAGGTATGTGCAGACAACATGTTTAATGCCGGTAATTGTAAATCCAAATTATAAAGATAATGCCATTTGGAGCTCTTAAAGGGACACTGCACTCTCTTTATGTGTGTAATATGTGGATTAGATCTTTTAGCAGTGAGCCCAGTGTCTCTGATGTCACCAACACTGGGCTCAGAGTCAGGACTACAATTCCCACAATTCTTTGGTGCAATACTCCTCCTTGTGGGTTGGGGGAGGGCTCTTTACTGAAGCAACATGTAGTTCTGGAAGTAGTGTTGATGATCATCAGAGACAGTGGACTCGCTGCTAAAAATCTAAAATATATAAATCAATACATAACCACATAAAGACCCCCAGGAAAGTGTTCGAAATCTTCTAAATTATCTCAATATTTTTTGGCAAAAATTGTGAAATGTCCCTTTAAGCATGATTGTCATTGAATTGAATAAGACACTAAAATCACACTTGTGTAAAGTGAGGTGGCAACTCACTCACTCAAACAAAAACACGTATAGTGATCCAATGGTAATTCCGACGGAGCATTACTCCGACCGGCATGCAGAAACAACGTTCGCACCTCACCTAACCTTAATCCCACAACCTTAACCTCACAAACACTATGCCTGAGCCTAACCCTAAGCTACAGACCTCCAAAGCAAACTGGTCAGGCTCTTTCTTGGCCTCACTTCCCAAACACTCCCACAACACAAACCATGTGCAACCCAGATACAGTATACGGCACAAGCAAGGGTCTGAATTAATTTCGCTCCAATATGCCACCAAAACGTGAAATGCCACACCTTAAAAGCACAAACAACCACATGGGCGAAACGTCGAGAAAAGTCTTTCTTCTGGGAACGCGATCGGCAGCTAGGCACATGGAACACAATCTACAGCATCTGAACCTGATTAACGGCTGATTAACAAGAAGGTGAACTGACATTTACCGAAACAGAGCAGGAACTGTGGCAAAATGTGGTGAAACAAGAACATGACTGACGGCTTGACGCTTCACTGCTGAGTCACTGGAGCCGTGAAAAGGGTTGAAGCCAAGTCTTTTTTGGTTACGCCGGTCACACACACACACACACACACACACGCAGCGACAGTCATCAGTTAGTAGTTCCCTCTCACTGCCTTCCATTGGAAAGGAACCAGTAAAGCCCGTTGCTTTGACGCTGCCACTGTGAGTGTAGCGTATGGCTTCTCAGCGGCTGGTAGCGTGCTGGTCTGATGTCATCACTTGCGCGTTTTGCACTTCATGTAAAGCATGAAGTCACGATTGTCCGTTAGTGCAGGTCACACAGTGGCTCTACTGTCAGCTGTCAGTCTGCTGGTTGTATTCAAATCAGCCTCACCTCTGTATGCACTCCTATTAGCTAAGGGTAAAGGAAGCAACCCGGTCCCTGTTTCAATACAAGGCCTTTTCAACTCTTATTTAAACTTGCTGTCAAAGTGGGGTATGGGGGACACGCTGTAACTCTTTGAGGGTTGCACTGGGTAGTTAACATAGTTGTTATGTTAACAAAAGTAGTTCACATAACATCACAATCATTTTAAAGGAATTTCACTTAATTCAAATATTGTTATTGTTAATTTTTCTCTTTTGGATCCTGATTGGAGGAAGGCCAAACCCATCCTGATGATGGATAAAAGTCTTTTCTCCCAAAGCCCAAGCTAAAACTTTTTTTTTTTTTACACCAGGGACTCACTGGGTAGAGGGAGGAACTCCTTATATGGGCACCACACTCTATATTAGGGAGGATTAGCCAAAAAATAAGAGAGAAAAATATTTGAATCAAGTGTGAAATCACTTACTATGTCTTTAGGTTGGTGGTCTTAGCCTTAAACATGTTAGGTTGGGTACTCACAGTTGTTGCTGGCGTCCCTGGCCAGCCACTTGCCCTTGGGACAGTTGGTTGTTCTGATGATGCTGATGGTGTCACCGTTCTGCACCTGCAGGTCGTTTTTGCGTCCCTTCGTTGTCACGGTTACTGTGGCCTGGTACATGGCTTCCTCCTGCCCTGAGATCTGACAGAGGAAGGGAGGGAGGGAGAGAGGTGAGGTGGTTGGTGATGTGCGTTCCATTCTATTTAGTGCAACATGTATACAGCAGTAGCAGCCTGATGTCAGATGTCCGATATTTGCTGTTATCAGCCAATAATGCAAATTAAACTAACACTAACCAATGTTTATGCTCTGCTTCTGCATTTTCTTGATTTGCGCACCAATATTTGGTGCCCAGCATGTGGACACATGCTAATCTACATAGATGCATCTGAATCCATTCATGCAACTAGCCCTTCTGTGTCAAACCCCAGCTGCATACGCACTCTTCACGCTTCCCAAGTGCTTTGGCGGGGCTGACCCCGTCCATTAGTGATTATAATAACACTCCTATCAAAATGAACTGCTGGGAAACAGCTATTTTATATTCATGCATTGGCAGGTCTTTGATTATAGAGCATGAAGATATTCTCACAGTCCGTTTTTGCGTTTGAACATAACAGCAACTAGAAAGATAGTAATTTACAATATATTATTTTTGTGCCTACATAACCATAGGACCGAACAGACAAGCAGCACTATAGATTCCTTTGAGGTCTCTATATAGGCATCCTGCTGGTTTTCTCTTCTGTGTAGGAATGAATTCGGACAGGTTTTTGCGCCAAGGCGCACACACACCCCTCTCCTCTCTTGTCCTCCTGGCTATACAGATCAGCTAACACAGGGATAAGCTGTCAGAGCCATCCCTGGGACAACGCTCCTACAGTCTGAAGAATCGTCTCCACTTCACCAGAGCCTGTAGCTCCTGACCTAGCCTTGACAACCATGCAGATTAATGCAAAGGTATGTTATTCAGACAAATGCTAGCTAGCTTCTCACTCAGACAATGCAGCAATCCTAGATTACATAGACATTGCACTTCTCCATGTGTCACTAAAGATTTCTTTTGCTTCTGTCCATGAGCACTAATCTTCCAGTTGTGTAGATTTGGACTAATTCGCATGATGGATATTTTAACTCTTGAGAGTTACATTTAGCTGGGGACCACCTGTAACCCTCTCAAGGACCACTGGTTGTCCCCGGACCACCGGTTGAAAACCCCTGGTCTAGTGCCTTGTAATGGGGATAGACTCCTGTGTGTTAGCGGCTGATACCGACAATAATCCACGTCCGTACCTACCTACTTCTTCTTGTAATGCAATTCATTGTCTAATCGTGACGGCGCTAGCCCTCTCCTTATTTCCCAGTCAAAAAGAACAGCACTTTGCACTCACCTTGAACTTCTTCTTCATCTCGGCCTCCTTCTTCTCCCTCTCTTTCTGCTCCTTCTTCTCTCGCTCCTTCTGCTCCTTCAGCTCCTTCTTCTCCTTCTCCAGACGCTGCTTCTCTCTCTTCTTCAGCTCCTTCTCGTCGGGTCCCTCGGCAGGAGTAGCCTTCTTGTCGCTCCTGTTCCACAGAGACGGACGGAGAATAATGGCCCTGATACACTAGCAATATTTTGATCAATATCAACTAGCAATGTCAACATCAACGGGCAACGTGATGAGACACATGGCAACAGGCAACACCTCCCAATAAAGCGGGAATTCCACCCATTTTATTTTTTTTTCCTGAGAGTGTACAAATGTGAACCAAATGGACCCTAGCTGGTCCATTTGGTTCCATTTGTACACTCTCAGAAAAAAATAAGCCTTAGTTTGCATTGAATCATTCTCACCCAACTGCCACCCAACTCAAAATGTTCATTTAGCGAAATAAAAGTTACAAAATCCCTGTTTTTGTCCACCGCAGTGAAGCAGCAGCCATGGTTTCAGAAAAGTTTATCTGTGGGAGTCTAGGAGAAAGGATCAGGTGACGCCAATGAGGGCTGTGACTTCTGAACAACAAGGAGTTGATCATTTTCTATAGAAAAGTGAAAAGTCAACGTTGATAGTTGACGTTGCTTGTTGATGTTGATCAAAACATTGTGTATCAGGGCCCTAAGGAAGACAGACCGGATGCGACACAGTTGCAGAATAGACACACCGACAAACAGACTCACATGCGGAAACAGTGATCAGGTATGCGGCGGAACATGCACTGCTCTGTGATTGCGGCTAGCGTTGCGGTTCTAGGTATTTGGTTGTCAGTCTGATGACAGTTGGATCAATAAGCATGTCTAAGCTAAAGCCTCAGGTGTCAGGGTGACACCTGGGACGCTTTGGAGAACTCATTCTACAAATTGTTTTCTAGACAGTTTGACAGTTTTCTGAGAAATCTCATGTTTCTATGTCAGTGGCCCTTAATATGGACTCCCCCAGAAGCAGACCTTTTTAAAAAAATAAGAGACCTACAAGTTCATATCGCGCCACTCGGTGGCAGGCTATTAGTGCTTAGAATACCAAAAGACTTTCCCACCCAATATGGGCTAACTATTTTGGTCCTGCCACTTGTCCACACTGACAAGCACTTAAAAGTGAAACATTTCATTTAGTTCTATTGCATTCCACATATGCTGTACATGTAAAATGGCTATCTTCAAAGCGTTTTAAGGTAATATTTCACACTTGGCCAATGTTTGAATATTTTTATAATCTACAACTGGTCGTTTTGAGGAACTAATCTGATTGGTTGAAACAGGTCACATGCAGTTACTTATACCACCACACAGTAACGGTTAATCAATACAACAATTTTTCTCTCAGAGCACAGTAGACTGGGAGCTAGGCCAGCTAGTTTCTCAGGACATTTGTGGTCGTAGTGACTATGTCTATCATTGAAAAAATATATTTTTCCAGAGGTTTTCTTAGTTTTAAGGGTAAATGTTGTAGAATTGCACTCAAGGGTAATGCTTTAATGTCATTTCATCCACTTCTGTGATACCGTCGGCACCAGCAGGCATGTATATTGCTTAATTATAGTTTGATGGCTAATTTTAATGCAGGAATGGTCTTGTGATTTTAGACATATTAAATAACAGATACAGTACGCTGTATACAACATATTGCATATTAAAGGGGAATTCCACCCATTTTCAAAAAAATCCTGAGAATTTTCCTCTTAGGAAAAAGGGGTCTGAAAGAAAAATCATTAACATGGCGAAATACATCTTGTCATCAGATGTATTTCACCATGTTAATGATTTTTTCAGACCTCCGTTTCCAGGAAATACAGAATTGGGCGGAACGTTTTTTATCATCGCCACACAATATCTCCAAGGTATATTGATGACATATTAAAATGTTGAAAATGGGTGGAGTTCCCCTTGAAGCTCATCATGATTCCAAGTTTGGAAACTGAGACACTTCCACAATGCGTTGTGCCCCTATGGGACAACTGAGACGAAAACACAGATCTGATATTAGAGCAGAAATGGGTCAAAATGTAGGCCTTACTTGCCGAACCTGCCCGTCTTGGTTTTCTCTTCAGCCTGTTGACAATAAGTAAAGAGATAAAGGCTTTAATGGAGTTTTATGCTGGTCTGTGAGACTGCTGCACTGAAATAAACAGCTGGTGCCATGATGAGATATAGATCTTTACTTACTTTTGGTGGCTGTGTCTCGGCATACGGATCTGTGTGAAATGAGGAAAAACAGTTATGTAATCTTACGCACACATGCATATATTTTTATCATCTGTCTATACAACAGATAATGGAGGTCATGTAAACATCACCTTACCCACTTTGTCTTATCTCTATGCTGTTGATTATATGATAGAGGATGGACTCAGATGATACAGAAGTTTGGCGATAACTGAGCATTACAGAGCAATGGTAACTATGAACTAATACAGGGGTTTTACTTTTCAACCTTTTTAATACCAGGGCCCACCATTTATTCAGCATTTGAGCCATGGACCATCATTTGAGGACATTTTAGCCCCACAGACCCCCCAAACTAAAGATTTCCTTTGCTTCTCTCCATGACCATTAATCTTCTAGTTGTGTAGATTTAGGACTAATTCACATGGTGAATATTTTAACTATTGAGAGTGTAAAAATGAAACAGAATCTAACTCCACCCCGCCTCCACTCTATTGGCTCATTATGAATCTGCTGGAGACTGCTGTGCTGTGATTGGCTATAATGCCCCCCCCCCCCCCCCCCCCCCCCCCCCCCCCAAAAAAAAAAAAAAAAAAAAAATTAGCACCGCCTTCCCTGAGCCCGGCAAATGATTTGTTTTCATGATTTGTTGACAACAACAAAGTTCTTGACAGTCTGCAGCACGAAGCAAGTGTCTGTCTGCAGGGAAACAGCTGCAGCATCAAATGAGAGGAGAAAAAAAGGTCGAAAAATGTAGATACAGTACATCTCTCTTTTGAATTTTAGCTTAAAAGTCGTCTCTATTAAGTGTGATATAACATGAACTGTACTGTAGGTTTAAAAAACAAACAAACACTGATGTACCTACTTAGGACCTTTGGTTGTCCTTTGCGTTTCTTGCCTCCGTCGCCCTTTCCTTTCTTCTTGTTGGTGGAGGGGGAGACGTCCTCATACACGTTGTCACCACTCTCATAGATGCTGTTCTCTGTCATAGGCCTGGGTGGGACAGAACGTTCAACCAGAAGAGGTAAAATTGTCTCATAAATGCTTTATGGGGCACGACAGCTTCACGCCTTTTGACATAAATGGAATAACGCTGTCAAGTGTATAATCTAGGGCTGCAACTAATGATTATTTTCATAATTTATTTCAATTCAACTTTTTAACTGATTCATCGATTAATTGGATTGTGCCTCTTATTTAGCTATCACCATAGGAGAATTCCATCCATTTTCATATTTTTCCTGAGAGTGTACAAATGTGAACCAAATGGACCCTGGCGGGTCCATTTGGTTCCATTTGTACTAAAAGGAAAATCGTCAAGTTTTGTTTCACCATGTTAATGATTTTTTTCAGACCTCCATGTCTAGGAAACACAGAATGGTGGAACTTTTTTGTATTGGTGTATTAATTAATGGCAGTAAAATGTTTAAAATAGGTGGTATTTGTTACAGTTAACACTGGAAAAACAATGGTGAAGTGGGAAAACTTCAGTGATTAGTTGACAAACTGATTTATCGATTACTAAAATAGCTGACAGCTAATTGAATAATCGATTCGATTCTGATTAATCGATCAAGTGTTGCAGCCATATCGTGTGTATAATAATGGTATTATGGTCTGTCTCACGCTGGGGTTGTGGGGGCGTCCTGAGCGACGGGGGAGGAGCAGGAGTCCGGTGCGTCCTGCGAGGGTTCCGTAACAACAGCAACACCAACGTCCTGGAACTCTCCGTTATATTCCGTAAAGCCGTGGACCTCCTCGGCCTCGGGGACGCCGGCTATGCCGTTGAACTCTGCGTTGTCCGTTGTCTCCGGGAAGGTGTGTCCCTCGGGGCTGTCCAGACTGTCCGACATGCCCCCGTTGCCCCACTCCAGGGACTCTGGGGACTCCGGAGAGGGCAGCAGGCCGGGGGCTTCAGACCCCACCTCCTCAAAGTCCAGGACCTCAGCGCTCACCTCTCCCTCGGAGAACTCTGGAGGAGCAGGGATGTCTATGGCTGCCAGGGAGGGAAACCACAACATTAGAATTGGAAAAAAACAGAACATTTCCTTCATAAATGAAGGATTGAACTAGATGCTGAACCTTTTTACTCCTTTTTTGTAGCTCTTGTGTCTGTTATTTCCAGCTAAAAAATGCTGTTTTATTAGCCTGACCTCAGTCTGAATTCTCATTTCGTTTCACTTCATTATTCATCTTGAAGCACAGGTAAATGTGCTGATTCAGGGCTGAGCCAGGCTACTGTTTTATAGCAATTTTGGCTGATTGGTGACTCATCTTCATATTATTATTCAAAACAAAGGAATTCAGTTCTAGCCGGATTTGTTGTTGTTTTCACAGGTGGAGAGGAGAGGGGCAAAAGTACCGTATTTTTTGGACTATAAGGCGCACCTAAAAGCCTTTAATTTTCAAAAAAATCCACACTGCACCTTATAATCCAGTGCACCTTATATATGGATTGTTTGACTGCAGTAGCTTCTATTCTATGTTAACTGCAGTAGCTTCTATTCTCTGCGCCTTAGAATCCAGTGCGCCTTATATATGAAAACAGTTCTAAAAGGTGCGCCTTATAATCCGGTGCACCTTATAGTCCGGTGTGCCTTATAGTGCGGAAAATACGGTAATATGTAAAGTATAACGTAATATGTAATATTACTCTTGAGTCCAAGTACCGTGTTGTCCCGGGATATAAGACAGCTCTGCTTATAAGACAACCCCCATTTTTCAAGTCTCATTTGCGGGAAAAGAACATTGAATGTCAATTAGTCAATTACAGCCCCCGAAAAGTAATATTGCCCAACACTGTTTTTTTTTTCTCAACACCCACACACACACATTGTGAGTTGTCACTACTGGCTGTAGTAGAACCTCTGTCGGGTAGAATCCTTAAAATTTCCCAACCTGTTACTTTTCAGGATTCAAACTCAAAAACAGCAAAAGCAGCAGATATGCAAGGTCAAAACTCTTTGCGTTGTGCCACATTTCATGACTGTAAATCTTTAGCTTTCGATACTTTTGATCACATAAGGGAGTTGAGTATTGAAAAATCACTGAAAGTAAGAATATGCAGATGAGCGGTTTCTGCCCGGTGCAACGACATACTGTAACTTTGTCATGATGGAGTAATGTCTAGAGATCTCCAATATCGTTTTTACTGATATTCGATTTCCTGATTATTGTCCATCCATCTCTTAATTTCCAATACCGATACCAACCAATACCGATATATGCAGGCTTTTGTGGTGGAGAAAAAATAAATAATGGGAGCATTCAGTGATTCAGGTGATTCAGAAAACCTGCAGACCATCAGCACATGCACCAAGGCCTGCCCCCACTCGGACCATAATTGGAGGAAGGTCCCCCATGTATTTTGTCCCAACTGTGTGGCTCTATACATCCCTGTATACATCCCAGTCTGGCACTGTACATCTCTTTCTCGGCAGATAATATCTGTATGGCTTACAGTATATATCTGCCCATCCCTCCCTCGTAATGTCCATACCGTGGTTTTCCAGAGCTGGAGGTGGAGGCGGGGGCATGTAGGGGGTCAGGTCCACGCTGGGGGGTCTGTCGGGCTTCTCTGGAGCTGGACCCAGGGACTCTAGGTCTGGGAGCGTCTGCCTGGGTGGAGGTGGTGGAACCACCAGGAGCTCAGGGATGCTGTCGGCCCCCTCCTCAGCAATACCCTCCAAAAGAGGGGATGCTTGGCCTGCAAGAGAAAAAAAGGTAAACGATTGCAAGTCCAATCACGTTTACTTCACCGTAACACTTATGAGTCCAGGTGGCTGCCATTCAAATTCACATTTTGAACTACATATGAAGTGATGTGTAAATGGTACACACACCGGATGCGTACTAATGGAGGAGGATGTGGAGGAGGACGTGCGGCATACGGATCCTGGCACACGGCACCGGCTACGCATCCAGTGTGTAACATGATATATCGCTGATATCAAGCATGCCCTACTTTTATCATACGACAGTGCCACAAGCATATTAAGAGTAGCAGATTTGCAAGCCCAACACGTGGCGTGTCTTTTTTTACCTGGCACAGTAGGTATGCCGTCTGTATGTGACAAATAATAACAGAGATAAACGTGGATAGGAAACACTGAGTGTTTCTTGAGGGAAGACACTGAGTGTTTCGTCACAAGGAAGTGTCCACAGAAGGATAGGGAAGAAACAGAGGGACAAAAGAAGCCAAGTGGAAGAATTTGACAGCAAACCAGTCCAGTCCATTGTGTTGTGCGCTCTGTGGGGCTTACAGACAACAGAGGCATGACCTGGAGAGAACAGGAGGGTTCGGCTCCTGTCTTACACCCCAGGCCCATTTAGTGTAATATGTTTCCATGAAATAGTGTTATATACTTTGTGGATCAAATGTGCACGCTCACCATACATTGTTAGGGCTTTTTATTATCTATCGTATTATCTATACAGGGCTTGAGTGATTAAAGATATGGCAACAGATAGGGGACAACTTCAGATAGTTGTGTATACATACAGTACACAGAATAATGTAGACAACTATGATTCCAATAGATCACAAGGGAAACAACTTTTTTTTAGCTTTTAGTGTTATCCTTTTAGCATAAGCTTTGACTGTACTCCTCCTTGCAGCGTATTGCAGAGTATTCAATCAGTCAATATAATCGTTTGTATTTCTCATATGGTTAAATCAAATGGGAATGCCTTAAGAAATGTTCAGAAACTGTCACAAGCGGAGGTAGTTGCTGTAGTTAGATGTACCAAATCGACTAGTTGGTATAATGTTGGACAGTAAATGCTCATCACAAATGTTTGGCAATCAACTCAGCTGATTTGTTGCCCTGTCTGTTAAAAATTACTTCTGTTCTTCCAACTGTGATAACCTAGCCCTGGCGTTCCTTAATAAGAATGCTATTAGCTAACTCCACCTGACAGGCCGTAGTGTATAGCACATACATTTAATATTTTTCAACCATGATGTTTCATAGCTGACATACCAGTCCTCCTCCACCCTGCCTTGCTGCCTTGCTGAGTTATTATTGGCACAGAGAGAGATTCCAACACGCTTGTTGTTTTTGTTCTCTTTAGACTCTTTCATTATTGTTCTTAAAGTGGTTCTCAGACTTTTTAACTTCGTGGAACCCTATACGTCTGAGAGTACAACCGTATGGGTCCATTCGGTATCAACCTTGAGGGCAGTGTTGCCAACTTGGCGCGTTTGTCGCTATATTTAGCGCTTTTTCAGACCCCCCTAGCGCCAAAAATAGTGAAAAACTCCTGGCGGAAAATCTAGTGCTTTTTGGCTGGTGATGGGGCGAAATTGATTGACAGGCGCCAGAGATAAAACCCTCATTTTTCACCATTTTTCCTCCTATGATAGTGATTTCAACCAGTGGTCCCCAGGCTAAATGATGTAACTCTTTGAGAGCGTAAAAATGAAACCAAATGGACCCGCAAGGGTCCATTTGGTTTCATTTTTACACTCTCAAGAGTTAAAATAATCATCATGTGTGTTAGCCCAAGTCTACACAACTAGAGAATATACAATTTTAATGGTCATTTTGATCTGTATGTTTATATATTCCCTTCCAGGCAGAGCATCTAGCGCATTCTAGTGCATTTTGGAAGTGCCACTAGTGCATTTTGGATCTTGTCAGTTGGCAACACTGCTTGATGGTCCCAGTGGACAACCATTCATCAAATAATATGGACTGTCCTAACCACCAGCTAGCTTATAAACACTGTTATGGAGCACCTGACCATAAATTACAGTAGGTTTCTAGCTTGCCACCAAAATTAATGTGTTGATAAACTATGCAATCAACCAACCATTGACAAGCATTGCCTTATTACAACTAGAACTGCACTCAGTAGAGTGTCAACTTTACATACAAGTAAGGCAAGGCCTACTTGTGCGAGCAGAGTGAGCGACCGGATAACAAATAGCCCGACACGTCCAGGAGATAATACTCATAACAATACTTAGAGATATTTCGTAATTATGTCACCATTACATCACCGCCTAAAACAGCCAATCAGAGCCTACTACAGTAAGGAACGGTAGACGATTCCATTACTTGCGCTAGTTCTGCTTGCGCAATTAATCACCACATGATAGCACCCTCCGGCATTAAAGTGTGCTGACATCTGATGCATATACCTTTAGATCTAAATGCTAATTATCGAGTTTCATGGCTGCATGGTACATTTTTTGTGCTCAGTCTTACCGTGGTCGTAGCCGTTGACTTCCACCGGTCTGTTCTGGTCGTCGTAGTCGATGGGTGGCAGCTCGTATAAAGAGCGGTCGGGGCTGATAGACGGGGGAGGCTCCTCAGGTGTTGGTGTAACAGCGGTGGATGTGACGGGGCTGGTTGGTGGGATGAGGAGATTTAACGCAATATGTTAGTGTGTTTCATTTGTGTGATTAAACCTATTTTTTTATTTTATAAATGGGGATCCTAGCCTACACCTAAAGTAATTTTGAAATGATTTAAGGCCTAATATTTCCACTATAGTTACACATGTGGGTAGCCAGTCATTTTATTCTACAAACATGGGAAACATAATGCTTAAATGAGTCAAATCATTCTGTTTTACATTATTTCCAACAACTTTTTTTTGTTTTTGGCATTTTGATTTGATTATTGATAGTTCAAGTGAAGATAGACAGGAAAGCCGGAGAATGGGAGAGATAAACAGCAGATACGTCGTCATACACCCCGAACCACTCGTTCAGTGCGTGCCCCAAAAGTTTTAATTTTTACATTTCGAGAAAAACTATACAATGGTTAGCAGTGTCAAAGTGCAACTGCCAAAGCCAAAATGCACTAGTGGCACTTCCAAAATGCACTAGAATGCGCTAGGGCAGTGGTTTTCAACCATTTTCATACCAAGTCCCACTATTTATTCTGCATTTTTTAGCCACTGACCACCATTTGATGTTGAGTTTAGTCCCTGACTAATTTAGGAGAAATAACTGGCAAAACATTGGTCAAAATGGCAATTAATTCTTCTACATTTTCTAAATGTGTAGATTCTTGAAGATTAGGTAATTGGAAAATTACCTGGGGAAAAAAGCTAAATATAGTGACAAACGCGCCAAGCTGGCAACACTGATGGTTGGGAGCCCAACCTGTTGTGTCACAGTTGTTTACCTAAACTTCCTGCGGGCCTTCTCCAGGGCATTGAGGATCCTCTGATCACAGGGAGGGGTCTTCTTCCCGGGGCTCATCTCCTCGGCCCGCTCCAGGCTGGACAGCGCAGAGACCAGCCGCTCCACAGGGGGGGACGGAGGCGCGGGCGAAGGGGGCTCTGCCTCCTCCACCTCCACCTCGGCCTCTCCCGCTCCCACCGGCTCCACCTCAGCCTCCGCTGGCACCACCACATCCTCGGGTGGAGGAGACGGAGGGGGACTAGGGACGATGGGCGGAGGGAGGAAGGAGGGCACGTCGTCTTCTGTGGGGCTGGCTGGTAGGCTCACTGGCTCTGGGTTTGCGGGTGAGTCAGGAGGAGGAGAAGAGATGGGAAGGGGCACGGCGGAGGCTTCTATCTCAGCAGGGAGTTCAGGCTCTTGGATGGGATCCTCCAGGACCGCTGGGATATCAGGAAGGACGAGTGTGGCAGTAGGAGGGGGAGGTGGGGTGAAGGTCGGGGGCATGACAGGCGAAGGTAAGGTAACGCCGTCGGCCGCTACCACCGCACTGGAGTCGGGTACGGTGGTGGTGGTGGCGTCAGCGGCAGCGGGCGGCGTCAGCGCCTTCCGCACCTGGGGGGGCAGCGCGTCATAGACGGATTCCGTCTCGGTTTGGCCCGGGGCGGGGGACGTCGGGGACATCACGAGGACCGGGTCCAGTCCAGGCACGTCCGGACTGGGACCGTCGAGGAGGGAATCGGCCGGAACTGCAGGGACATCTTTTTTCACGGACTTCCTACTGAAGCCCAGGAAGCCCTTCTTCTTTGGGACTTTGGGCGGCGGCGTGGCCGGCACCAGCTCTTCGGTGCTCACCTTGGAGGAGGTCCCCGGAAACAGCGCTAGCTTCTTTGTGTCCTTAGTGTCCGCCTTCCCCTCGCCGTTCTGCTTGTCTTTGACCTTTGTGCTTTTGCCAGTCTTGGACTTGGACTCCCCCTTGTCCTTGTCCTTGTCCTTGCTCTTAGTCGGGATCAGGGGCTTCTTGGACTCCTTCTTGTCCTCCTTGAAGACCACCTTGGGACCCTGGGAGTTCTTAACGTCCAGCGTGTGGTAGAGGGAGGTGAGGACGGACGGCCGCGCCCCCGCCGGTATGTACTGGGTGGGGCTGTGAGCCGTGGGGCTCTGGGGAGGGGGGATGACTTTGGGTTTCTGTGGGAGAGCAGGTTTGGTCTTGGGCTGCTTCGGGAGAATGTCTTCATCCTGGAACTTTGCCCGCAGGGCGTTGAAGTCCAACAGGTTGTCCTGGAGAAAGGAATGCATGATGCATAGGCAGACAATGTCATTGATACGGTATCACTTAATACAGGGGTTTTCAACCTTTTTGATACTATGGGGCCCACCATTTATTCAGCATTTGAGCCACGGACCACCATTTTGAGGACATTTTAGCCCCACAGGGCTCCAAAACTAAAGATTTCTTTTGCTTTTGTCCACAATTCCAGGCTGGATTTGGGGAACAATACAGACCAAAATGACGATTAATCTTCTACATTCTCTAGTCGTGTAGACTTGGGCTAATTAAGATGATGGATATTTTAACTCTTGAGAGTGTAAAAATGAAACCAAATGGACCCGCAAGGACCCGCAAGGGTCCATTTGGTTTCATTTTTACGTTCTCAAGAGTTACGTCTGGTTAACCAACTTAGCTGGGGTCTGGGGACCACCTGGAACCCTCTCAAGGACCACTGGTGGCCCCCAGACCACTGGTTGAAAACCTGACTTAATACCTTATGTGTTATTATGGTTTGCAAAAAAGGGCATATCATTTCAGTAATAACTGTAATTTTGCAATCCTGTGATATGTGATGTTGACTAATGAACGTCTGTACTTGTGTTCCTGTGCAGCTGACTGTGGCAGAGAAAGTGGAAGGACCAGCTTTGGAATCCTGTCACAGATCAACCTAAATCACTTCTGAACAATAGTCTCTGTACACCCCCCTCCTCCCCTCCCACACACACACACACACACACACACACACACACACACACACACACACACACACACACACACACACACACACACACACACACACACACACACACACCACGCAAGACACACTTATGCAAAACACAAACAATGCAGGGTATCTGTTAGAATAGCATACTTAGCCTACTATCATGTACTGCAGTACACAGGGTACTGCAGTATATTTACTAACGCATGGCCCTTTTATGATGGATTGAACATGGTGGGCCCTAATGTAAACAAGTGTAATGCTTTATGGCCATGTTGTCCACAGCAGTTTTGTATTGTGCTATGCTAGAAATATGCTGTAATTCTGCAATCTGTTAATCAACCAATCAACTATTCAATCAAGTTGATTGATTGATTGATTGATTGATTGATTGATTGATTGATTGATTGATTGATTGATTGATTGATTGATTGATTGATTGATTGATTGATTGGAGCTGTAGTGCTAGGAATAAACTTCTTAAGAGTCCAGATGCCAAATCGCCTTGCCTTGTTGCTTGAACTTGATTTGTGTTACATATCAAACAATCAAAGCCTTTCTTGAATTGCAATCAAATGAAGTTACACCTTCCTATCATGTGCACTATAAGAAGCACTACAATCGATAGGCATAAAAGTATATAGCCTATTGTGTCGATGCGGTCCTACGTGTTAGATCATTGATACATTAATAAGACTGTTGCTCCATACCTCATCCATGGCGCAGCTTTATCCACGTGAACGTCAGCAGGTATAGTTTTACAGTCAAACTGCAGTGGGTCTCTTTCCTCGGGCTTATCTCATGCTTCGCGCATCGTGATCAATTCCCCCGACATTCTTCAGGCTATACAAAAAAGTGTCTCCCTAAATGTGCGTGAAGTAATTATAACGCTTCGTTAAATATATTCCTTTGCCGCGAGGCGCTTCCCCGTCGATGTTTTCCTTTCTGGAGTGGCCTATCTGTTCACAACACGCCTCCCATCCAGTCCACTGCTCAGTGCGTCCTGCGCGCACCTGGCTCTGGCACGGTTTCGGTGTAGGAATGAAAGGCGGTGTGGAAATCGACGCGCATCTCCTCCTCTCAACAAAAACAGTACTGTCTCGTCCAACAGGTCTGACTCTCTCTCTCCTCACCGGTGTTGCAGACAGGGGCGGATCTAGGCATGGGCATGGAGGGGGGGGGGGGCAATGCCCCCCTAAATATCTAGTCTGCCCCCCAAACACAATGCCATGCAAAACAACCCAAGATATTTCAAATGAAAGTGCTTATATTTAAAATGATTTGAAACCACAACTGATTCTAACTACAGCTGTGTCACCACTAAACCAACAGCATTTCATCATTGAAAACAGAAAACTCTCTGAGTTAGACCTTTAGCTTTTTGCATGCTGCGTGTCTGTTGCAACTTCAACAACAACTGATGTTATTGCTTAATTGCCTAATAAAAGTCCTGTAACTGAAAATGGTATGGGTGCGGCTTCGCGCCACGGGCGATGAAGCCGCCCCCATACCATTTTCTCTTGCCCCTCCAACATGTTCTCTTGCCCCCCCCCCCCCAAATGTGACATGTTATATCCGCCCGTGGTTGCAGAGCTTGTACCTCCACATGGAGACGACCGACGTGATGATCAACAGCTTCTCAACTGGTTTCATACCTCTGGAATGCAGCCCGGCTAGCCTGGCACACACCAGGGCCGGATTTAGCCAGCCCTCCTATAGGGTGGGCTGGAAGAATGGCAGGGCAAGTTGGGCAACCTATATGAAGCAGTGGTTTTCAACCTTTTTGACACCAGGGCCCACTATTTATGCGGCATTTGAGCCACATATGACATTTTAGTCCTACAGACCCCAAAATTAAAGATTTATTTTGCTTTTGTCCACAATTCCAGGCTGGATTTGGAAAACAAAACAGTCAAACATACAGATCAAAATTAGTATCAATCTTCTACATTCTCTAGTTGTGTAGACTTGGGCTAATTCAAATGATGAATATTTTAACACTTGAGAGTGTAAAAATGAAACCAAATGGACCCGCAAGGGTCCATTTGGTTTCATTTTTACGCTCTCAAAGAGTTCCATCTGGTTAACCAAACGAACTTTCCACCATTTAGCCTGGGGACCACCTGGAACTCTCTCAAGGACCACTAGTGGTCCCTGGACCACTGGTTGAAAACCATTCATGTTACCATTGGGTGGGCAGGATGCACGTTTGGGTGGGCTCTGCCCAGTGCCCACCCTCTAGATCCGTCCCTGGCACAGTGGCACACACACACACAGCCCTGCGTGCATCATGCTGCATGCATGCAAGCAAGCGCGCGCTCACGCGAATACAAACGCGTGCCGCCGAGTTGATGGCTGTAATAAGCGTGTGCGTGGCGACTTGACTTGTGATTCTGTCAATGATGTCATAGCCTAAAATTAAATAAGGCAATAGGCTATATTATTTTCAGTAATATTTTGAGATTTACACTAGTACACTTATACCATGTTGCCACTTGTTGATAATTTCAAACTATAGGTCTGATTGAAGATGTTAATGTAATAATGAAATGAATGTAAAAAATTAAATTAATAGGGCTAGGCCTACTAATAATGACGAAGTAGGCATACAATTTGCCTCTGAGATGGAGTATAAGTAAAAGTGTTTTATTTTGGAAACATAGCCTATACCCTACTGGTTAAAACAATAGTTAAAACATACCTCAAAGTTAGGTTTGGTTAAAGGGAAATTCCACCCATTATCAAGATTTTTTTTTTCTGAGAGCGTTTAATGGCACCTAATGGTCTGTTCCATTTGTACACTCTCAGAAGAAAATATACTGTGTTAACATGGTGAAACACAACATGATATATCATCAAATTGTGTTTCACCATGATAATGTTTTTTTCCCCCCCAGACCCCCATTTCTAGAATGAGTGTCTGGGGGTCTTCAGAATGGAAAGGGGGGGGGGGGGGGGGGGGGGGGGGGGGGGGGGGGGGGGTATTATGTGTAATCCACACAACATCTCTAAGGTATTAATTACATAGTAAAATGTTGAAAATGGTTGGAATTCCCCTTTAAGTATAGTGCCTGAGATGGGGTAGAACTTAGTGAAAGTATTTTATTTTGGAAACATACCGGTTAAAACAATAGTTAACACATACCTCAAAGTTATTTAGTTAAAGGGAAATTCCACCCATTTTCTAGATTATTTTCTGAGAGCCTAAGGGCACCTAATGGACCTAAAACAGGTCCCTTTGGTCAACAAATCATTACCATCTCTAAGGTATATTAATGAAATGTCGAAAATGGTTGGAATTCCCCTTTAAGTAGTACGCTACAGTATCAATAGCTTAAAGGGGTATTCCACCCATTTTCATTTTTTTTCTGAGAGTGTACAAATGCAACCAAATGAACCGTTCCATTTGCTCTCATAAAAAAGTGTCTAAAGAAATCCATATGGTGAAAATACATCTTGATGATGTCATCAAGATGTTTCACCATGTTAGTGGTTTTCTTCAGACCTCCATTTCTTGGGAACACAGAATGGGGGAACTTTTTATCATCTCCACCCAACACCTTGAATGTACATCAATGACATGGTAAAATGTTGAAAATGGGTGAATTCCCCTTTAATGATATTGATAATCGCCCTCACACTTTCTTTTGAATAGGCCCTATAATCAAAAGAAAGTTGCTATTCATCATAGGCTACTTGATGAACCTTAAGGTACATTTACATCAGAGCTTGGGGAAACTTCCCACCAAGCAATTTTTGGTCTAATAGCCGTCTAATATACGTCTATATGTCACCTAGACGACACGTCTATAAATGGTCTAAAAAGGGTCTAGAAATGAAAATTTATTAGACGGCTATACTTAGACTAGCCGTCTATTAGCCGTCTATACTTAGACGCACGTCTATATTTTTGCGTCTAAAACACCGCTAATATACGGCTAAATATATACGTTTAAACCAGGTTAGATAGATATAGCCGTCTATTAGACGACTGATCAAAGCCACTAAATATAGACGTTTAACGTCTACCTATACACTTATATATATATCTATGATCTGAAAATAAATACAGATTTCATTTTAAAAAATAACCCTTTCTCTATGAAGTTCTTATTCAACATTTAAAAGCCTCAAAAGGCAATTTGGACCCTGGTTCGACACATCTTCCCTGCAATGCTTACCTTGATCGATCCTTGAAGTTTTCAAAGGTTAACATGACAAATCACATATCAAGCTAATTATTATCATAGCTTACTTACTGGATATACCATTACGATTTAAGATGAGAATGCAAAATCACAAAGACAAACTTGTTACAAGCAGAAGACAGTTACTGTAAATGTAATAGTAAAAGTAATAATAAGGACAATCATTTTGATACCAGTGCCCACCATATTTATTCAGTATTTGAGCATTTGAGCAAGTGTGCATGCACGTGTCTTAAAGGGAAATTCCACTCATTTTCAATACTTTACTATGTCATTATAATTATGTTATGTTATGTTGTTATGGTAAAAAAAAGTTACCCCCATTCTGTTTCCTAGAAATGGAGGTTGCGCGCAGGGACACACACTCACACACATAAAATAGTGCTTTCCAAACATTTGCAATTTTCAAGGGGGAGGGTCCTCTGCAGCCTGCCAAACACAAACCATTCTAGGGGTCCTTGGCATGAAATATTTTTTTTTTTTTTTTAGAAAAAGTAGAATCTAGTGCTAGAAACTAGATTCTAGTGTCAGAAAGTACAATATAATGCCATGACATGCCATGTTTAATTATTCAGGTGGTGCTCTCCTCTGGTACCCCCTCCACCAACTCAGCCCGGTGCCTGTTTCAGCTGTTCACCAACAGTTAACCTGTGGCTTCCTTGCACGTCTTCCTGGCAGCATCTGCAATTATAAGGGTTATGGAACAGGGGTGGGGGGGTGGAGACAGAAGCCAGTATAAATTATCCATTATACTCCATTTGTACATTGTGTCATCCCAAAGGTGTAGCATAGAGCAATTGAAGATGATGATTCTCATATTTTACCAATGACTAAGGAACACAAGGTGCTGTCCTTGAAGCTTCGTTTATTTTGAAGTCCACCACCGAGGACATTGAATTTGCGCATTAGGCCGTTGGTGATAAGTCTGCAACAGATGCAAAACATGCAGTTAATAAAAGTAGTTAGTCTAGCCTTTTACCTTCCACTTGAGTTTTTATTTTCACCAATTTCACTTTAAAATTAAAGTCATACCTGCGAACGATGTTTCTGGTGCAGTCTTCTGCACTCTTCCCCACAACGTATGCCAGCTTTTTGACCTATAAGATTTCAGTAATTATTGATAGTATCGAATTGGAGTAAATATTTTCAGGATTTATGTTTGATTTACCATCGACTTTCTTACGTTTTGACGGCTTTTCAGTTCTCTGGAAAGGTGGACATCGGTAACCTCGTCCTGACGTCCTCACTGTCACCAGCCTTGTTAATCACCCTCAGCTCATCGAGGATGGACATTAATGTCTCCACCACCACCTTTTGAAACACTGAATAAAAGCAATAAACACAATTACAACCATTTCATTCATAGACAGCTGATACATGTTTTAACTTAGTAGAGATAATACTTTCTTACTTTTCTCTGTCATGGGAAACAAAAATGTCCTCTTTGATGCTAAAATTCTGTGGGGAAAAAAAGGGATACATAATGTGATGCTTCATTTAGGGTGAAGTATTATTGTATTCCCAGTTCAAAACAGTCCCGACTACACACACACACACACACACACACACACACACACACACACACACACACACACACACACACACACACACACACACACACACACACACACACACACACACACACACACACACACACCTCAACCCAAAACGTACCAGTAACCACCTGTGGACTTTTGGATTGATGATTTCCTGAGGCTGAAAGACAATGCAATTGAAACAAATAAATCACACTAGCAACATTCCATTTCAATAATATAGAGGGGATAAATTAGTAAGCTTACCTTGTGGAGTACAAACAGACTGCGAGTGCCTGCGATGAGAGCCTGTTGAGAGAAAAGGTATATTTAAAATAAAAAGTCACTACACCTATAGTTGATGCATATGCAACAAAAGTTTTAAAACAATCAGTTTACACTACGGGTGATCTATCATCATTTGCTGTAATGTACAACATAGGAGCATATACCACTAAATCATTTGTGGTATATGCTGTACCGATTAAAACATTACTATTGTAATAAATTCTAGGGTGGGGACAGAAAAGCAAATTAGGGGAGTTATTTACCTTGTGGTATTGATCGAGGACGTGTAAAATTTTGCTCTCTTGCACCCCTCCCATGGCCCACGCCTGCTGGGAGACAAAACATTGTAACAGTTAAATGCTGCAAAGGATTAAACAGTATTATAACAAAACCAAGGGGTGAGCAAAGACAATTGTCTAATTTAGGCAACGTTCTTATTTATATTCAGCATTGTGGTTGTGGTGCTATAATCTCCAGCTGTAAAAAAATCGAACCTTCTGGTGTCGATCGTGTCCATATTGGACTGCGCTCTCTTTGGCAAATTAACATACACATCAAAATGACCATTAATCTTCCACATTCTCTAGTTGTGGAGACCTGGGCTAATTAAGATGAATTTTAACTCTTGAGAGTGTAAAAATGAAACCAAATGGACCCGCAAGGGTCCATTTGGTTTCATTTTTACGTTCTCAAGAGTTACATCTGCAAAATTTACAATATATTTTTGGGGGGCAAGTGACCATGCGCTGAGGGCAAGTGGAACCTGACTTGCACTTGCCCGATGGGCAAGTGCCTCCGAGACCTTAATGTCAACCCCAGTAATATAGTATATATACAGTATAGTATATAGTAGGGAGTAAGTGAATAGATATTGGATGCAGTGGTAAGCAGAAAAGTGCAGTGGTGCTACCGTGGAGTATTCGGAATAAGGAAGGAGGCTTTACTGAAACAATAGCAGATATACAAGCTCAAAGGCGGGCACTGATTGCCCCATGTGAGCTTTTTAATCTGCCTTTTGAGACAAAATCCAGGAAAATTCAGGGAAATGTGTGCAAGTCTTATCATTAACCCGATTCAATGGCTTCCAAATTCTTTTACAATCGCTAGCCAATATATATAGAATCAAAAATTAAAAGATATTTACACCAATTTGCAAAACAGCAGATCTACAAGCTCATAGCACAATCCTCATTGTATAGTTGCTTTTTCCCTCACTGGTTTAAGCCTGTAAACAATGCTTAAGTGACATATACAAGTGTAATAATTATAATTAGTGCATTTACAAATGCACTAATTATAATTAGTGCATTTGTAAATGCACTAATTATTTACAATTACAAAAAGGCTGTTAATTACTTTCATGCAAACACGTTAAGAATACAGCCATAACCACCATGTGTAAAACATATTACACAATAAATGTATTTAACGTTTTAGTTAAGTTAAAAAAAACTTTGTACAATGCCGAAAAATAAATGCTAAACTGGCTGGAATAGAGAAGGCCAGACTGCACAACGCCTAGCGGCGCGAGGCGTTGTGAGCTTTTAGATCAGCTATAGAGCACAAGCTATACCAACATTGCCTAATAGCAACAAGCTAAGCTAATGCTAAAAGACACAGCTGCTAAACTGGTGCATGCTAGCTCGCCATGCTAATATAGCAACCTCAGCCTCCTGCAAACAAACATACAGCCGATAATGCACAACGGTGAAAGGGCCAAGCATTTCAAATTCTCCTCAATAAACATATTTCAATTCACAGCGCCTTAGTACCTACCTCTTCTCTTCGTCGAGAAATTCGTTGATTTTGATGAGTTGTTTGTAGTTTTGTCTCACGTCAACACGGTGCACACAGTAGCAGCTAGCTGGAATGACGAGGGCACTTCTGCGCATGTGCCTGGACTCAGCGTGTGTGTTGCTGCTGACAGAGTCATCTAGTAGAAGAGTTGCGACATTGAGGGGTCAGAAAACCTGGGCACGTGGTTCATGTACTCACGCGAGCCCATAGGCTTCAATGCATTCAGTGAATTCCGGCTGTCATGTCACTATCCAACGGAGTTGGAGCTATATTTCATTGTATTTTAGTATTGATCTTTTTATATATAAATAAATAAATAAAATAAATATAGACGTTGAAATGCCGTATATTAGAGGTCTAAATCGCAACCTACACATTATAGTGAGAAATGAGTATTAATATCTTTTACACCAATATCTGGAGGTCTGTTCTGCAACGTGCATTTTTTTTTTTAAATTATATCATAAGTGAATATGGATTAATTTCAGTTGTCTAAATTTGGTCTATATGGGGTATAAATTTAGACGACTAAATCTGGGCTAATTATAAACCATATTTTATATTGATCTGCGGTCATGATAATGATCCAAATCCGATATTAGCAGATCAGTTATGCACCTAGCATTTGTTTTTTTCATGAATAGTTATCTAATTATGGAATAAACTGCGAAGTCTAATTTGGGTCTATAAATAGACAAAATGTAGCCGTCTAAATTCGGTCTATGTATCACCTAGCCGGAAAAATCGCGACTATTGCGCAGTGAATTCACTTAAATCTATTGGTGTGCCTTGGATCCTGCCGGTCAGGTCAGTTTGCAAATGCCTGCATGTCTGGAGTGTGAACTCAACTCATAGGACAATAAATAGGTGACATAAACAACAAAACAAGTGAAACTGGCAATGGTAAAACAAAACAGACAGCGTTTTGCATTTTGGAAAAGAAGAATAAGTAGCCCAATTCTGTTACAATCAAGATCGTGACCTTTGACTGATCATGCAGCTCTAGGCCTATGTATAAACAAGGTGTAGGCCTACAGTTAAATAAAGTCACTCACATCTATGTAAATTACATTTCGCACATAATCCTACCATTAATTTAAACTCACATTCAGTGAACTCACATTGGTATGACAATCTAATTGATAATAATATAATATTTCCAAAGAAGAAGAGAAAACATAAAGGTTGCTGTGCATATGGACAAACAATTGGCTGGAAACTTAAACGTTAAACTAAAACGTTTATAGAATTATAGGCCTATAGCAATCGTCCTGATTGACACAGCAGGAATGCCTATGAGCTTCATGTGTGCTCTCATTGGCTAAGGTGAAACTCTTGCTTTTACAACGTGAGTTGAATTTATGTGATTTGAAGAGAAAGAGAAGAGATGCGCGTCGTGTTTATACTTTATAGGGACCACCATGTTCATTTCATCAAGACATAGAGACAAAAAAATATCCCCTAGTCAAAAATCCTATAGGATTCCTCCTATCAGATTTTGGAACAAATCCTATTGGATTTCCAATAGGAATCCAATATAGGATTCCAATAGAATCCTATAGGATTTATAGGAATCCTATAAGAAAATGGATTGTCTTATAGGATTCCTATAAGATCTTATGAGAGCCTTTAGGATTCTTATAGGAATTCTATTGGATTCCTATTGGAAATCTAATAGGATTTGTTACAAAATCTGACTTTTCTATTGGAATCCTATAGGATTTTTTTTACTATAGGGTCCACTATATCCAAATAAAAGCAGGAAATCAATAGGTAAAAGGAAAAAAATCAAGGACGAGGAAAGGTGTGGTCCAAGTACACTCTCAGGAGAGTTACAAACCCATAGGGGGAATAATATAGTAGACAGTAGACACATGAGCGTCAAGACTGGAAAGCTGATGTTTGGAGATACAGTAGGTATTGTTTTTCCCAACATTGATTAGAATGATAAAGTCAAATTAAATGAAAGTGAAAAATCTAACTCCACTTTTTAAAATTATGATAACTGGATGTATCTTACGATACATGAAGTGAAAAGTCACTATATCGAATGATGAGGCAGTATTGTGGTGTTAGCTATATGAATTATGAACGCTGTTAATGCATTAAGATTTTGAATTGATCTTTTTATAGTTGGACAAGAGAGATCGTCAGTCTACAGGAGGACACTCTGGAGGATTTACTAAAGACAAGGTATTAAAAAAAACGTGAATGTTATAATAATACTTGGATAATTCTGGATTAACCTTCTGGGGTTTCTGGCACATTGTTTTGAGATGGGGGTTCACACATCCAAAACCATATAATTTTGGGAGTGCATGATATGAAAAGGTTTGAGAACCACAGTATGTGATGTCAAAGCAGAATGTCTTCTAATGTCATCATTTGCTGTTCAGACGTCTGGCACCATCCTGGACCTGGAAATGATTCAAGACTGCAGATGAGGTCAGTAAGAATAGATTATACACATTATTATTTTGTAAGGAAAACCTATATTTTGAAAACAAAGCAATACTCATCAAAGTTGGTGTTGTGACTTTATGCTGTATACTGTGAGTTTCTTCCATGGTAGTGTTAGCTCTTTTAGCAGACTGTTTGGGGGTCTAAATGGAGTTGAGAGTGTTTCTCCCAAGTAATCAATAGCAATGCTTTATGCAAAAATAAATAATATCATAATCAAAAATGGGGTTGTGTGGTTTACTTCTGACAGCCACATTATCTATGCTATATGCATATTATTTTATATCTGTTTATCATTCACAACCACACCAGAGATCAGATTTCTGAGGTCAGTCAGATATTATTTGCAGTCATTGGTTGGTAAATCATTGAATGAAATTAGTTTCGATAGAAATCAAATCTGAGCACTTCACAACTGGGGCTAAAAATGGTTGTGATAGACTGGAGGCACATTGCTCACTTTGTGTAGAAACTAGCAGTATACCTTATGTGGAGTAACATTGCCCTCTTGTGGCTACACTGATGCAATGAATGTAAATGTCAACATTGGGATTTGGTGTATGTGTGTTTGTAAATTATGACCTCACTCTGGACTGATACTTAGTGGAGGTGTTGTACAGTATCTGTTATTAAACTGAACATGTGTCTTTTGATTAACTTTGATCTGTAATTTAATAATATGACACAGAATAATTAAATATCATATGTAAAATGGTAATTATGTGGAATCCATTTTGTCTCTTTTAGCTGTGGATGAAGTATTAATCAACTAAGGACACAATCAGTGCAGTCATACCGGTGAGTTATTTATTTATTTATTTATTTTACAATTGATTCAGTGCATCACTATGTAATTCATACTATCTATCATACTAACTATGCCACGTGTATATGTATGGTCCAGTGTCACTGACCTTCCTCCATTTCCATCCAGACTTTGGTGGAGGTCAAATAGCCTGGTGATGGAAGTTGGAGATTACATTTACAATTTCAGGCATTTAGCAGACACTCTTAATCCAGAGCGACTTACAATGATAAAATGTTCAGAATCAGAATTTGCAATACATTTTACAATATACAATGTAAGCACTAAAACATTGTAATACATTAGATATCCTGTATAAGTCACTGTAGCAAGTACTGTGGTTGGTTTGTAAATTAATACAAGTGCTATGGGCCGAGATGGAGTCTGAAGAGGTGTGTTTTCAGACTGCGGTAGAAGATAGGGAGTGAGTCTGTGGTTCTGGTTGCAATGGGAAGTTCATTCCATAGTTTTGGAGCCAGGAGGGAAAAGAGCTTGGGGGCGCATGGAGCATTGTCCAGGCGTTTTTAGCGGGGGTACTTCCATGCGACACCTGGCTATGCAATGCCAAAACCACACCCTTTGGGTCAGGGTTTAGTGACTGTCCAATGCCAATCTAACTAATTTAGCAACTGTTGCTATACAGGTCAAGTTTTCCTGGTCAAGCTGGCACATTTTTACTAGTACATTATTAGAGTGACAATCAGGTCGACATAAACAGGATTAGGATGCAGAACTCCAGTTCAATAGTCAGTCTGTAGAGCTGATCTGTGAGCTTGTAGATTAGGAAAAAAAACTAGAAAAAGCTTGTAAAGTCAATGAAAGCTTGTGTATGTCCTTGTATGACATACCAGATCTGCACAAGCCTCTTGTACCCTTTAGCAAATCTTAAATTGTGTTTCCATCCTTCCAGAACCAGACATTTGAAGTGATGTTCAGCAGAGCCACATACTGTCCAGTGGTAAGACGCACACAGGCACGCATGCATGCACTCTGCTAACATCGATATTCATTTTATTAATTTCCTTATGACCATATATGTCTTCCTGTGTAGTTCCTGTATGCGTTGCCTCAGCAGGAAGGATATGAGTTCTTCCTGGGTCAGTGGGCGGGGCATGAACTCCACTTCACCTCCCTCATCAATGTCCAGGTACAGTTTTTTCCTAAGACCTAACACTCGTAGGCCGTTCTCATTGGCCAGTGTCAAAAGTGTGTCTTATAGTATAAGATACGTAGACCCTACCTGTTGTGAATAATGAAGAGCAAATGATGCACAGTGTAATTAATGTGATTTTCGTGATATCTTTCAAAATAATGATTGTTCTATGCTAATTAGGTAATAAAAAACTCTATGGTTACTAACTAACTATTAGGATTACAAAAGGATTGTGTACTTCGATAGCTCAAAATATGTGGAGGAATAGCTCCACAAGCTGTTAAACAGCCGGAAGACAGGGAGTACTTGAGAAAGCAATGCAATTACAATTGTTCTTACTCATGTCATATTCACAGAGAGGCATCCTAAAGCCATACTACTGTTAAATACACACCAAGACAAGTGTTTAAATAAAAACATCTCAGTTACATTAACAACTAACCTAGCTTAACTTGAAAATGTTACCTCATGGAACAAACCTCTTAGCAGGGGAACTTAAGATAAAAAACAGAAAAATGATACACCTGTAAACCACAGCGAAAGAACCTCTATCAACAAGTCAAGTTTTATAGCATAATAAAGTTGTATTCTGGGAGATACGTTTGTTGATATGTTGCTGATATGTTTATTAAATGGAACCCATTAAACAAGAATCAAAGTCTCTCTCTCCATATTACAATATGAAGAGAATAATTAACAGTTACTGATTACATTGAGAAGGTTGTGGTCGGCAAGTCCCAGGCTACTTGTCCTAAACACACATTCAGAAAACAGTCATCAACTCTGGCGACAGAAACCTCATATAATGGCAGACAGTAAAAACAACATAGCTAACATCAATAACAAGGTTAAAATGGCACATCTACTAGCTTGTTGCGAGCTATGAGGTTGTAGATCTGATATTTTTCAATAGCTAGAGCTAATGCTTAAAACACCAAAAGCTGTTCCATTCATCAAATATCAGAAACATGTCAGATGTTTACATGAATGAAGAGTTGGTTTCTGTGCAGTGCAGTGCAGTTCATGGGAGCACATCAACTACTACGGGAATGTTAATGATGCAAAATTAATCAATAATAATATGACAGCACTTGATTTTTTATTTACAGTTCAGTACATCAGAAGGGTATCTGTCTGTCTATATTTTTATATACCGGTATATATATTTTTTTATCCCAGTGGACTTGCCTCATGCTTCCTTCAATGCATGAGGACTCCAAGCTGCCTTCTTTTCACCTGACGGGGGAGTTTCCCTGGTTGGATGTAGTGTGTAGAAGGAACACATTATTCCAACCAGTTCCTGTCCCCTCCATCATGCGCCCCGGCTGGCCAGGGGGAGGCAGTTTAGAGCCCAGGATTACTGTATGTTTTTGTGAGGGTATCTACCCCAAAAAAAAAACATAAAATTGTTAGAGGTTTTCAACCAGTGGTCTGGGGAACACCAGTGGTCCTCGAGAGGATTCCAGGTGGTCCCCAGGTAAATGATGGACTGTCATTATTGACAGTCCAAACGGACCCTTGTAGATCTGTAACTCTTGAGAGTGTAAAATGAAACCAAATGACCTGTGAAAGTCCACTTGGTTTTATTTTTTGGTCTCAAGAGTTAAATTATATTTAAACATCTGAATGACTTAGGGTAATTTTCAAGAATCTACACAATTAGAACATGTTGAAGAATTGTTGTTTTGACAGTTGAAAATTCTTAGTTTTTGGTCAAATAGTGGTCTGTGACTAAAATGCAGTATAAATAGTGGTTATTAGTGGTTATAATAGTTATTTACCTGGCAATGTTTAACTTGTGATATCCCTTAATTCCATTGTCACATAGCACCTTACAATTATAGCACATAGATATTGTGAGTAATTACGCTACAATAACAGACAAAGTAATTCTTTACTGTTCATCAATTGATGTTGAATTAATCTAATGTTTGATGTGAACTGAAAGCACACTTCGGTTCAGATTGGCCATAGATTGGTCAGATTGGCCATTCATTGCAAAGCTTTTGCTTGTATGGTGTAGCTCCGCTGATGTGAATACAGACGATCTAGGAACCGAGACATAAGTCTGATATCACTGTAACTGCCCGTGGTCTCTTGCTGGTTTAAGGTTTAAGACCTCTGTATTTTTTTGTTCAAGATAATGTGTTTCCTTTGGTTCTATTTCCTTTGAAATGCGGGTTTTTTGTTTACTTTTATTTTGAAGCCATACTTCCGCCTTTACATCCGCCACTGATAGGCTCATAGCTAAGCTCAGTTAGCTTCACGAACGACCCACACTCAGTCAGTGACAGAGTAGCCTCGACACCCAGGCTTTCATTTTCGTTCGCGTTGCGCGAAAACGGAAAGCCTGGACTAACGCACGTTGGAAAGTGGCCTTGAGGGGGGAGTGAACCTTCCGGGGTGGGCGTGGCTCTGAATGATGTGACGTAGAACAGCAGTGGACGGGAGGGGGAGGGGCCGGAGATGACGACGCGTTAGTGAGATCAAATCAGAGCGCAGCACTTCCGCCGTGTGGATCCCACGACACCCCGCCCCCCAAGGCCAAAATCATTGAGGGCTAGACCAGGCTAGTGACAGAGCGAGAGAGAGTGAGACGGCGTGAGCAGCGTGTGTGCGTTTGTAGCACTGCAGCACGGTATGTTGGTTGTTTGAACCTTACATAAACAGTCATTTTTGACCGCTAAAACTTTGGGAATTACTGTGGTTAGTTGACTGATTGGTTTATTATTGTGTACACCCTACAGCGACTGCCTTCAGTCAATATTGGCAGGCTGTTGTGTCGATACGTATGATGCCCAGGTGGAGCTTCAACTTAGTGCCTCGCATGTTGAAAGAGGTACCTTTTTGTTTTGTTTGTTTATTGGGTTATGTTATCTGTTTATTGCTTTGCTTTGTAATTAATTTGTATACACTGTTGATCCACTTTGCCGTCCTGAACTTTGGGTTAGCCTCAGTGTACTGAACCCTCCATATTATTCACAATGCTTCACGGTACCTGTTGTATGGAGCTATGCTGTGCCTGTATGAAATCAACCCCTTAGCACCCCTGATAAGCGGAGTGAGGTACAGCAGTTTGTCCTTTTGATTCATTTGATTTATGGTGTATTGTATTTTCTTTTGGTCTCTATGTTTGTGTATTTACTTTGATATTTGAATTATTTCGTATTTAAGCTGTGGATTATAAATTGAGAGTTTATTGTAATATTCCAACAATTGAAAGTGACCTCGAATTAAGTATTTTTTATTGTTAACTATGTGATTTATCTGAGTAATTTATTGAGCGAATTATGAAACAAATGTTTGATGCAATGATACTAATGTATTGTTTATTGTTTATAGTTTTCACGGTGTCTACAACGTCTTCAATAAAAGGCACCCGTTGAGACCATCCAAGACGTCTTATTGACAATCGGGGGGAACAGCTACAATCACATTTGATATCTCTGGTTATCTGTGCACTGAGATAAAGCTCTGATATCAACAAGCTCCCAGAGAAGAGCCTGACATAAGACATTACATTAACATAGTTACAATACACATACACATAGATACTGAACAAATCCATACCATACATAAGGCTGTATACCGAAACTCGGGATTCGAACAGAGTAGTCATGGGTAAACAATAACCAAATGATCCGACGAACCATCACTTCGTCTAGCCAGCGCATCATGTAAGCTATTAAAACAGCGTGTTACCCGTGTCGGATCGGTAGATGAGACGCTCTCATGACTGATGTATTCACTCATGTCAATCACATGTCACACAGGGCAGTAGAAAACTATGTACCGATGACAACATCCACGATTTTGATAGTTAGTTGAGGCGTGCGCGAGCATGCTGCTTTTTTTTTTTTTTTTTCTTTTTTTTTTTTTTTACAACTTAATTAGTAGCGAAGGTTCAAAGCTCGCCCTGAAATTCCTGGCGATGCTCGAACCCCAAAATCAGGCCTAGTATACAGCACTAAATACATACCATAACACACATGATAATAAATAAATAATATATGTTATTATATATTTTATTATATATATGTATATATAATAAAGCATAACGCACCACAAAAATAATAATGGAACTAGAAATCTTCTGAAACTAATGTTGAAGAAAAGACAAACAAAAACCGGACAAGAAACAAAAATGAGCGCAGAGCAAACACAAAACACCAAGACAACTTCCCACACGGCAGTTAGTGTTGCCCAAATACTGGCAGTTAGTGTTGCCCAAATACTGTCCCCCACGGCAGATGGTGTTGCCCGAATACTGTTCCCCACGGCAGATACATGTAATCTTGGCCCAATACTGCGGGGCCGCTTCCTCAGGAACGTAACGCCGGGCCCGCTCTTCCTAAACCTATTGGACAGAGATTCCTCATCTCTGATCAGTCTTTCGAGACGACTCTGTACCTCGATGCTGGGTGCCCGAGCGATTCCTATGACCTTCACTCGCTTGGGATCAAACACACAGTCCTCCTCACGGCCAGATGTCACCATACCACAGTTGGGAGGCACCCAAGCTGTGTCATACCCATGATCGTTCCAACTTTTCCGCAAGGGGTGGTCCTGGCTGTCAATGCGTTTGACCCGGCCAACACGTACGCTCAGTTTTAGAATCACTTGACCGTAAACTGCAGCCTTATCAATGTTACGGCTGACATAAACTCCGCATCCTAGCATGCCACCTTGTGACTGCCGAAAGCCATTTCTGATGATAAGGGCTGCGTTGTCGACTGTGGTGCCGTGGTACATTATGTACTCGCCCCTGGTTTTTGAATATTGCATCATAGATGGATAGATCTCCCTAAGAAAACAGAACGATGTTGAATAAACACAGGCATTTGTGCTGACAGGTACCGTACATTAACCCACATGAGAATGTATTATTCCTATGGGTTTTTAGCCCACAACAATTTACATGGAAGATCAATTTGTTTTTTTTTTAAACCTTCATAGATTATTAATCCACTTGAACTTGCTCTCCGTGGTCACAGAAGTGTCAAATATGACCCAACTTAACAACACATGATCTATTTTAATTTTACTCTTTCACTTGCTTTAAGTCGAAAAGATGTCAAGAACTGGTTCCACAAGTCTCTCACTTACCTTTGATGAAGGTAGCAAAATAAGTAAAGTAGCCAAAGTCCTGAAGTCAATTCATCCACTGGGTCACAGAAGTAAGTTCTCTATGGAGAATAACATTAGGTAATCTTAGAATTGTATTCCAAACATACTTGTGATGTATACAGTATATAAAATATGGCAACATGAAAGTAAAATTCAGAGTTTTAAGATAAATCCTGTCTATGCAGCAACTTTTCTGCAATTAACGTATATAATTAATGGAAGGAGTGTGATCTCAAATAATACGTCGAAAAATTGCGACTTACAAGAGTTGTGCTCTGCTCGAAAATACAGTATGTAACAGTAGGTAACAAGTAGCGTAGGTAACACAAGTAGGACAATACAGTTACAGTAAATACCTGAAGTTGTATTTGAAGTGAAGTCTAACTCTTATCAGTGAGTGAGTGTAGTAAAATGATAACTTACGTGACCGTGGAGGGCAAAGGCCAGTTTCTCAGTGAATTTATTACCTGGTTAAAAACAAATTGAGCTCTGCCCATGTAAATCGCAAAAATGCAAGGTTAATTCATGAGAAGCACAAATCCACACACACATTACAAGGAATTGCATTGGTGTGACATGTCCTTAAAACTGTTTTTTTGCAAGGAGGTCCATTGGTGTGTCACATGATCGAAATTATGGTTAAGCTTAGGTTATTTAACTCACTCAAAACCCAAATCTTGGAACTGCAAAAAAACATGCATGCATGTCACTGAGACCTGTAAAACAGTCCCTCTCTCTCACACCGTTACACGTTACACAAATCACAGGCCACCGTTATCACTGTTACCCCACTGCCATATTTCCACTGCTACACCAGCAGCGTAACAAATTTATGGTGGCCCATACTATTTTTGCGCTGGCTATACTGTCATGCGCACAAGCCACCCTCATTTCCTCCATGTTATCCGACCTGCAGCAGCTTTCGCTAAACTTTCGTTGCATCTCTGTATGTATTTATAGTTTCAATTTAACGCATGGCACGGGATGTGTGTGTGTGTGTGTGTGTGTGTGTGTGTGTGTGTGTGTGTGTGTGTGTGTGTGTGTGTGTGTGTGTGTGTGTGTGTGTGTGTGTGTGGGGGTGTGTGTGTGTGTGTGTGTGTGTGTGTGTGTGTGTGTGTGTGTGTGTGTGTGTACAGACTCACCACCCTCCACTTTCTACTCCACTGGCTGTCCGTTAGCAGTGCTTGCTATTCAAGGTGCTCTGTCAGGTGGTTCAGCAGAACTCTAGCCAGGATCCAAGCCAAGGACACTACGACTCACTTGGTCACTATCCCTGAGCCACTGCCATTTTCGCTGTGTACCCTAGGCTAGTGTAACGTCCGGGATTCGAACTTGTGTCTTCCACGTGAAAGTCCAACATCTTAACCACCAGACTAAAGGGACATCCCATTGGCTGTAGCCACCTGCTACACTAGGTACCCTCACAAATAACATGCAGTAATCCTGGTCTCTCTAGACTGCCTCCCCCTGGCCAGCCGGGGCACCTGATGTCGGGAACAGGTACTGGTTGGAATAATGTGTTCCTTCCATGCGCTGCGTCCATCCAGGGAAGTTCCCCCTGTCAGGTGAAAAGAAGCAGCTTGGACTCCTCATGCATAGAAGGAAGCAAGATGCAAGTCCGGTGCCCCTCCAAGGTTGGCAGAGGATGTTTATAGCAATGACACAATAGTCAAAATTGTGTGATTATTAGTTTTGAATAAACTATAACTGAGCATAACAATAACTGATCATATGTTGCTCAACAATTGTCGTGTCCGCTGAGGCATTGAACCATATGATATTTAATTGGTGTTATTGTAATGTTTATGTAAATTTCCTCTGAGGCCTGGCTTAAATCAATTGTGTGTGTGTGTGTGTGTGTGTGTGTGTGTGTGTGTGTGTGTGTGTGTGTGTGTGTGTGTGTGTGTGTGTGTGTGTGTGTGTGTGTGTGCGTGCGCACCTGCCTTACGCAGCCTCAGCGGCCCACAGCCCCTACGGAGTTCTCTGTATCATGTAAGTATCATGTCGCCCGTCAGTAAGGGCGACACATTGGTCCTGATTCACAACAGGGAAAATACGCTAGTGGCTATTTTCAAATGGCCGGACATTAGTGATGCGCAGGTCGACCCGTAACACGCGGGTCCTGCGGGTTATCTGCAGGCTGGGTTGGATCGAGTCAAGAAATGTTCACTTTATTTGCTGGCCGGACTGGGCCGAGTCAGAATATTATAACATGCGGGACCCGCGCGTCATGAAATGCCCTGACCCGCACATCACTACCAGACATGTACTGTATATAAGGCTGAAGTGGTTATTGCGTGTTTTGCAATAATAATATAAATCTACTATCACTAGTCACTAGATGAGTAAAAGTACAATATTGGTAACTGATGTATGGTGTAGTTAAATATAAATACTACAAAATGTTACTTAAGCAGCAGCAGCACATTACTTAAAAGGATACGACAAATATGCCTTAAAACATACTTATTATGTTCATTGTCAATGTTTACTGCACACCACCTCAAAATTATATATTTCCATCTGATTTTGATTGTCTACAAGCACAGCAAACTTTGTTTTCTCTCCAATATTTTCTTTCAGCAAGTATGGTTATTATAGACTAAATTATTTATTATTATCATTATGACTAAATTATCATTATTCTTATTATTACCACTGTTTCCCCAGTCAGAGATCAATGAATGTGAGTTTGAATGAATGCAGAAATATATGCAGGAAGTAATTGATATACAGATGTGAGAGGACTGTACACATTTTTATATACTGTATATTTAAATTTAAATGAGAAATAATCTCTCTCACACTTGTGCCAGTGTGCCAGTGATAACCCTCTGAAGTGCCAGTGTTGGCACCCGTGCATAAGATTGGCTACCCTTGCCGTATATTACTCTATACTCCCGAATTGTACCATCATACCTGTTATATTACAGTTTATTGCTGTACAGTATACTCCTTTATTTTACCATCACACCTGTTACAGTATATTGCTGTATACTCCTGTATTGTACCATCACATCTGTTATATTACCATATACTCTGTATATTGTACAGGCAGTTTTGTTTAGATTACGTCATGCCATAAGGTGGCACAGGGGATGGAACCACACTACATAAAACAACTTAACTGGACAATGGATTTAGAGATGGGGGGAAGGTTGTTAGAGAGGAGGCCAGTCATGAGGGCCTCTTTAGACATGAGACATGTGTTTTCATACTTGATGATGTTGTTCTCTTCCTTCTCTCCTTTGTCTTTCTCCTCTTCTTCTTGTGAGTTACAGGCATCATTTACTCCTTACAGAATGTACAAGCATGGAGACGTGCTTCTGGGTAGTTTGATCCCAATCCACCTGTCCTCTGTGGCCCCTGAGCTGACTTTCACCCAGCCCAAGGAACAGAAGCCATCCTGCAGTTGGTAATTATCACCGATAGACAGCAAGAGAACACCCTCCTTGTTTTGACGTATATAAACATAATTTGTTGATTTGTATATTTAGAAAGATACAGTATAGGCTGTCAAGTTGAAACCCTGTCAGAGAATGTCTTTGGTCATGAGCTTTTTTCATTATTTCGGTATTTATAACCAGGGGTGAAAGTGGTTTGAAGTTCTTGCCGGGTCTATAGGAAACAGCATCGTGTGACGCGTTCAGGCCGCGCCGTGGCCGAAAAAAATTTTGGAGGTTCAAACTCCACAGTGTCCCTAAAATGCATAGGAAAATGCTTTTTTGTGGCACTGTAAGCTAACCTAACCTAACCTGGAACATAATATAAAACACAGCAGGTCTGCCTTACACCTGCATTAGTACTCCATTTCAGCATGATTAAACTGTTTTGTATTTGAGGCATTAGGCTACACAAGAAATAGGTTTCATTTAAGATTTTATTTGGTTACAAACTACTGCAAAACAGCATTATTTCAACCCCCATAATATGCCCTAAAATGATACCATACTGCTCTCAAGAGTCTCAAGAGTCAAACATCTGAATTATGTAATTTTCAAGAGTCCACACAATTAGAATCTTAAAGGGGAATTCCACTCATTTTTCAATATTTTACTGTCATTAATATACCTTAGAGGTCATGATAAAGTTCCCCCATTCTGTGTTTCCTAGAAATGGAGGTCTGAAAAAAACATTACCATGGTGAAATACAGCTTGACATCATCAAGATATGTTTCACCATGTTAATGAGTTTCCTTTTTTTCTGAGAGTGTACACATGGTCCATTTGAAAACGATCTAAAATTGTTTGAGAAAGAATAACACCAGTAGCCGGGCTGTTGCCCGAGTCCACAGCATTTCTTTCTATGTCAGCTTCAGGACTTGTCCCTATTTGCTGTTGCTATTCTAAATAGAGGTCTATGTAGAAGAGCCTCCATTGGACTGACCCCATGAAGTGAACAGAGTTTGCATAACTCTATCTATACTGTATAGATGGCGTAACTCTGTCGATACTCTGTCTCTGTGGCTCTGGCTGTGCGAACCGACAAGAGGAGACTTCTCTCCGTGCGGTGACAGGTTATTTAACCTAATATTTTATTAGACCCTGCGGGACCCTGCGTGAAATCTTTTCCCGGGTCCCAGACCTGGGCGGACCCCCTTCACTTTCACCCCTGTATATAACCCAATATTTGTACTGTAGTCTATATCCCACATCCACTTTTGTTTAAAATAGCACATCACCATTTGTGTGACCTGGTACTATTCCAAAGTAAGTAATTAATTATTTAATTAACAAAAAACAGAACATGTATGGCAATGCAAGGTTTCTGCCCAACAGCAATGATATTCAAGGCTACAGTGTCATTGTGTGTGTTAGGTTTTCCATTGGAATGTTCAGAATGGCACAGATCATGGCCTTTGCCGTCCATGAGATCAACAGCAGCCCCAGCCTGCTCCCCAACCTGACTCTGGGATACAGTATTTATGACACCTGTTATTCGGTTGGACTTAGATCTGTTGCAGCTTTGTCTCTGATGAGTGGCAGAGAGCAGCAGTTTACACTGGATCAGAGCTGTGTTGGCTCTCCTCCAGTAATTGGAGTTGTGGGTGGTGGTGCTATTGCCGTCTCTAGAATATTAGGTGTGTACAGTGTGCCCACGGTGAGTTTACTGTCCCCGTTTACCATAGCCTATTTTATGTATTTTTTCCTTACTTGGCTATTTGGAATTCTATAACATGATAACTATTCAATTCGGTCTATTCGCATTTTGAAAGACATAGGGGATAATTGTTTATGTTGAGAAGAATCATTGTGTCTCCATATTTCATTGTTTAAATGCTCTATTTTGCCATTATACTAGTGTTAGACCAGTGTTACACACAGTCGATCGACAATGTCACATTGTGACATGTTGTGAGTTTGTAGTGTGTGTGTTTTTTTTTTTCTTTTTTAAGAGGCCAAGCACTGCTTTTATATGTAGTGCACTGTACAGAACAGATACTGTATTTGGTTTGTTTGTTTTTATTCTGTTTTTTTCCAGGTGAATATTGGGTCTTGCTCTAGGTGCGACCAGACTCAGTCACCGTCCATCTTCAGAATAGTCCCAAGTATTGTCTTCCAGGTGAACTTCTATTACAATAGACATGTTGTTATACAGTATACTGTATGTGTTCATGTTTCACCACCTGAAATACTCAAACTCATGGAGTGGGCAACTGTGGTGATGGAGATCAAGGGTCACTAAGGTTCCACTCTCAGTCCAGAGGACCACTTCATTTCCACACTCACTCCAGAGGACCACTAGAGTTCCACACTCACTCCAGAGGACTGCTATTAGTTCCACACTCACTCCAGAGGACCACTATAGTTCCACACTCACTCCATAGGACCACTATAGTTCCACACTCACTCCAGAGGGCCACATTGCATACAGTATACTGTTGAATAGAAATCACATATCTCCAATCTCTGTATGTTTCATTTTTCATGTAAAAGTAGCAAAACTATCCAATCTACAAACTCATTCATAACACTGTGACATGTTTTAGTTAGAAATATTTCATGGAAATCCTATTGAGACTAGGATCTCTTTTTCAATTGCATCAGCAATACAATATACAAATATGACATGAACACAAGGTACACAATATATAATACATACACTTAAGGAAACCAAATGTCACAAAAGGCGCCTGCAAATGCCTTGCGCTAATGTGAGTTCAGTTAAGAGTCTTTTTAAAAAATAGGAAATGATACAAGGACATCAACTACATTTTTTCTTATTATTCTATATATGGATGTGAATAACAATCTAAAGGTAATATCAGTTTAGTAGTAGTGTTTAGGTACCTTCAACAAAAGCTTAATTGTCTTGTGATATGGTAACATAAACGGATGCATTGAGATCTAGCAATTGTGTTGAACACAGAGGTAGTACCAAGTACCAAGTGCTTTATAAGAATAGCATGTTGTTTCCTTCTTTGAGCCAGAAAACACCATTTTAATGAGGTGTAGTTCATGGCGTCAGTAATAAAGCAAAGTGCACTGTGGTAAATTGCGTCAAGGTGTTTTAAAGCGCAAGCCAGTGGCTTGCTTGCGCAAAATATCTCAATAATCAAATATTGGCATGATGGTTGCTTGAATTATCCACATTCTGTTTTATCTGTAGAAACATAATTTATTTCGGTATAAAGGAAGCCAAATTTAGGTTTGATTCTCTTTAGAGCTTCATGAACAAATAAAATAATTTTAAAATCAATCCTAAACCAACTGGAAGGCAATACAGTGAAGCTAAAACTGGAATAAGATGTTCTCTCTGAGTTCTAGTTAAAACATTGGCTGCCGCATTTTGGACAAGTTGTAAGTTGTTTTCTTTGGCAGTCCAGAAAAGAATATTGCAGTAATCAAGCCAGGAACATACAAAGTTTTGGATCAGCATTTTTGCATAAGAAAGTTCCCACTCATCCAGCATTTAATGCTAGACAGAAGGGGCCAACAAGGTCTAAAGCACAGGGATCACCTGAAAGACATAGTTTGGTATCATCAGCATAACAATCGAAATTCACTTCATGATTTGGGTCATGTTTGCCTGTTGTAACAGTTGAACTCAGTGATATAACAGTATATACGTGGGTCACATTTAGTGAACATTGGGCCGCATGTTGCCCAATGCAATGTATGATCTAACCTAAGTACATTCTTCGTCCTCTCAGGTGCAAGCTATTCTTCAGCTTATGAACCGGTTTGAGTGGACCTGGGTAGGACTGTTGTTTGCTGATAATGATTCTGGCCATGACGACGCCCGATTATTCCAGTCTATCCTGGACGAGTCTGGTGTGGGTTGTGTGGCTTATTCAGAGGTTCTGCCCTTCCACAAAGACACAGATAAACTCCAGAGGATTGTCACTGTCATGAAGACGTCCACAGCTCGTGTTGTCTTTCCATTTGGATATGGAGCCTATATGCAGAATCTCTTGGATGAGGTTATTGTTATGATACATGTGATGATGATGTTAATTTACAAATTTGTAATTAGAATAGTCTAAAATGCCTTCATTTGTTTGGCAGGTGGTCAAGCAGAATGTGACAGGTCTGCTATGGATCTTCCCTAGCATTTCAGGTTGGTGGAGAGGATATCTCAAGTCTCCTCACTACCTGCCGTACCTGAGAGGTAGTTTGGGTTTTGCCGACCATCGTGGACAAATGCCAGGTCACAATGACTTCATGTTGAAAATACGACCTGACAATGATGATGAGGATGATATAGTAAGTGTTTTGTTTAATTTGATTGTATATTTTATCTGTCTCAATGAATTGGATACAGGGACCACAACGGACACAAATTGAGCCTGTAATAAATAATTGATTCTGTAAGGTCAACAGGGGTAGGTCAGGTGCTACAGGCCATGATGGAGTCTGATTTAAGTCTACAGTAGACCACTGTTACAGATCACTGTAACTGTACCACTGTACCTTTTTCAAACTGTGAACTAGAACTGGACTGTGATGAGTGCCAACTTGTGTATTGCACACAACTGACCGCACACGATTTGTGCGCGGGCAGAGTAAGCGAGCAGAGGGCTAGTACCCCCGACACCTCTAGGAGATAATATTCATACAATAGTTGTATGAATATTAATTACATCACCATTACCTCGTCAACTAAGCCAGCCAATTAGTCATCAACTAAACCAGCCAATGACCGACTGACGACCGACTGGTTGGCAGGTCTGATCACAGAACTTGTGCTCACACTGTTGGTGAAAGTATTACAGTAAATAATCACTCCACCAATCAATCAAATAACTGGAACTTACTAACTCATTGCATTCTTTCAGGTGAGGAAGTTTTGGGAACACACATTTCAGTGTAAATTTTCGCCTCTTCCACCAGAGTGGGTGGACGCTGGTGGAAGGGTATGTAGCGAACAAGATGACCTAGCAGAAACTACCCTGGTGGGTGGGTCTGACCTCAGGGTAGATTACAATGTGTACAAGTGTGTGTATGCTCTGGCCCACGCCCTCCATGACATGTTGCAGTGTGTGCCAGGAAGAGGGCCTTTCCCTGGGCACAGCTGTGCCAGTTTGCAGGCAATGCAGCCATGGCAGGTGGGATTCTGGATTATTCAGTTAGCCCATAGGATTCTATTTATTTATTTATTTATTTTTAATTTACTTAAAGCAGTACATTGAAATAGCAACATATTGGGCTGTGCAGCTTTCTTATCATGCCTCTCTTCATACAATAGTCACACAGAAGTCTTTGTTGCTCCTAATTCTCAATGAATCTGTGATTCAATTTTTCCTATTAATCAGCAGAAGTGAATGTGTCAATTTCTTGTGTCAATTGTGTTTTTAAAAAATAGGTTTTAGTCGATTGACAATGATTTGCCAGAATGGATTCTAATAAAAGTACATTCTGAATTAACATGTGGGTGATACTTAAATGATGAGGCTGGTGGCAGAAGATGGCAAGAATGGGAACTACCCTCACACAATGCTTAAATGCCCAAATAGTAGAACGACTTGGGTATAAAATAGGGCCCAAGTCACATAAGAATGTTTTTAAAGTCTGTTGCACTTCATAAATCTGCTCATCACTATTTCTAGCTTCTCTATTACCTGGAAAAGGTCAACTTCACCACATCTAATGGTGATCGTATATCTTTTAATGAGAATGGTGATGTTTTACCAATCATCGATATATTGAACTGGGCGTGGCTCCCTGATGGAAGCACAAAGCTTCGCAATGTAGGTGTGGTCAAGAAGACAGCCTCCGGAGATGAAGAATTCACCATTGATGAAGACAGAATCATGTGGAACTTTGAAGCTGTAATTTCACCTTTCTATTTTTTTAATTGAGCTCATGATGTGAATGTAATTTATAAAACCGGTCGTTTTTACTCTCCTCTGCAGCCTCCTCGGTCAGTGTGCAGTGAGAGCTGTTCTCCTGGAACCCGTCTTGCCAGAAGGAAAGGAGAACCTGTCTGCTGCTTTGACTGCATTGCTTGTTCTGAGGGAGAGTTCAGCAATGAGACTGGTAGGTTTACATGGTGTATCTATGCAAAGTAGTTCATGAGAAGATACTCATGGCTGATGACTGTCTAGTTAATCTTTTCCTCTTCTTTAGACTCTACAGAGTGCATCAGTTGTCCAGAGGACTTCTGGTCCAATCCCCAGCGTGATCACTGTGTCCCAAAGAGCATTGAGTTCCTGTCCTACCATGAGGCCCTGGGAATCTCCTTAACAACCATCTCACTGCTTGGAACATTACTCTCTTCCGTTGTTCTGGCGATCTTCGTCTATCATCGAGAGACGCCCATGGTCCGTGCCAACAACTCAGAGCTCAGCTTCCAGCTCTTGCTTTCACTCAAACTATGGGCCCGATTTTGGTTACATTAGCCCTTATGCGAAGTTAACGCACATAGCATTGGAGAAGAGGCGTTCCCCACTAAAGGTCGCTAATTTCGTACCATGCCATCTCCCTTAAATACCTCCTTTACCCGTTAAATTATGCATAGGTGTGGTTTGGGCGTTTTTAGCTTTCATCCAATCCGTGTTGGTCTTGCCATTCCCTTTAATTCATCCCTTATCTAGTTCCCTTATCCCTACTGCTATGTTGGACCATCCGAAGCACGCAGCCTGGCTGCGGGCTTAGGACACACACATGCATGAGTAGCCTATTCTCAAAGATTATGCTCTCATTTTGAAACAATTATAGCTCGGTCAATTCTCAATCATTTCTTACCATTCAACATGTTATGTTGAAAAAACATGTTCCATGTTTTTTTTGCTGTATGTGGCGTGCATTTATCCCAAGTCTGCGAAATGTTATAAAGTAAATTTCAAAAAAAGTCGGCAATTTCGCGGCTAAAAAGACGTTTTTTTGATCATTCATTTCTCGGTCAATTCTGGACCATTTTTTACATTTCAAAATGCAGCATGATGGGAAAAAGCTCCTCTTTCAGAGGCTGTATAGAATATGTGGGTATGTCTTCTCTACGATGCGGGATCGGGAAAACTATAACTGTCGGGGATTAGGCGGACCGTTTCCTCCTAATCCCCGACAGTTGCAGTTTGCTCGGTCCCGCATCGTAGAGAAGACCTACCCACATATTCTATACAGCCTCTGAAAGAGGAGCTTTTTCCCATCATGCTGCATTTTGAAATGTAAAAAATGGTCCAGAATTGACCGAGAAATGAATGATCAAAAAAACGTCTTTTTAGCCGCGAAATTGCCGACTTTTTTGCAATTTACAGCATTGCGTCACAAGTTAATGAATGTATTTAATTATATTATATACTGTACATTACCTAAACACAAGGAAGTGACCGACAGCAGGCAATCTACAGCTGTTTATAGGACAATCCATAAATAAGGAGATGAATTGAACTGGCGCCTTTCCACGTGGAGTCGTGGACATCTCCAAAGGCGCACAGACACCGCACCGCGCGCACGTGGCTCTGCCTTCACATATCGGTTAACGGGTGGTCTAAGGTGGCCTTATCTAGTTCCCTAATCTATTTGACGAAATTAGCAATTTAAGGGACTGCGCAACAAACACGCCCATGACCACACCTCCAGCCACACATAACGGTGTCGGCATAAAGATTAGTGGCTAAGGGAAGAGAAAAGGTGACCAAAATAGCAATAAGGCAATTCGCTGCGGGGATCGGGTAACGTTAGGGATAAGGCCGGGAGGGAAAATCGCGCCCTATGTTTCTTATGCTCACTCTTGTTCATTGGCCGTCCCAGGCTGAGGACCTGTCAGTTGAGGCATGCAGTATTTGGGATCAGCTTTGTGTTGTGTGTCTCCTGTATCCTGGTAAAGACTATGGTGGTGTTGGCTGTATTCAAGGCCTCCAAGCCTGGGGGTTCAAACATCATGAAGTTTTTTGGTGTCATGCAGCAGAGAGGAACAGTTCTGGTTCTTACTTCAATACAGGCAATAATCTGCACAGCCTGGCTTGTGTCTGCCTCACCAAGTCCTCATAAAAACACTGAATACTATTCTGAAAAGATAGTGTATGAGTGTGATATTGGGTCAATAGTTGGGTTTGCTGTATTGCTAGGTTATATTGGCTTCCTAGCAATCCTCAGTTTCATCCTAGCTTTCATGGTAAGGAATCTTCCAGACAACTTTAATGAAGCTAAGTTAATTACTTTCAGCATGTTGATCTTCTGTGCCGTGTGGATAGCCTTCATCCCAGCATATATCAGCTCTCCAGGTAAATATGCAGATGTTGTGGAGGTGTTTGCTATTTTAGCATCTAGTTTTGGCATTTTGCTTGCATTGTTTGGACCAAAGTGTTATATAATCATTTTGAAACCTGAGAGAAACACTAAGAAGTCCATCATGGGTCGAGGTGCGGCCAAGACATAGAAGCATTTTAAATACACATTTTGTGTATTTTATTACAATATGTGTATTTAGATATTTTTATTGCTGATAAGAATGGTTAGTTCTCTGCCATATTAAACTATGTCTAGTCAGAGATACTGATCTGATAAAGAAAATTTGGTAATACCCTCCCTTAAAGACTGCCTGTTGATTTATGGCATTTGCGTGGAGTTGCATAGTAAATGGTTCATTTACATAGTGCCTTTACCCAAGGCTCTTTACATAGATTGTGCATCACACACACACACACACACACACACACACACACACACACACACACACACACACACACACACACACACACACACACACACACACGGCGGCAGAAACCCACAACCCACACATCAGGAGCAAATAGGGGTGCAGTGTGTTGCTCAAGGACACTTCGTCTTGGTCACTCAACCCCTGAGCTATTGCCGCTTTCCCTGTGTCCCTAGGCTAGTGTAACGCGTAGGATTCGAACTCGTGTCTCCCAACATCTTAACCACCAGACCAAAGGGACATCCCCTTCCCGGTCCGGAGGCAGATACTAGACTCTGGAGGCAATCACGACAGGGGCTGTAGCCACCTGCTACACTAGGTACCCTCACAAATAACATGTAGTAATCCTGGTCTCTCTAGACTGCCTCCCCCTGGCCAGCCGGGGCACCTGATGGAGGGAACAGATACTGGTTGGAATAATGTGTTCCTTCCACGTGTTGCGTCCATCCAGGGAATTAAGTTCCCCCCTGTCAGGTGAACAGAAGCAGCTTGAACTCCTCATACATAGAAGGAAGCAAGATATTAGTCCGCTGCCCCTCCAAGGTTGGCAGAGGATGTTTATTAGATAACTGAATCAATAGTCAAAATTGTGTGATTATTAGTTTAGAATAAACCATAACTGAGCATAACAATAACTGATTATATGTTGCTCAACAGTTGTGCTCAGATTGTTGTGTCCGTTAACTTGCCAAGGCATTGAACCATGTGATATTTAATTGGTGTTATTGTAATGTTTATTTAAATTTCCTCTGAGACCTGGCTTAAATTAATTAAGTGTGTGTGTGTGTGTGTGTGTGTGTGTGTGTGTGTGTGTGTGTGTGTGTGTGTGTGTGTGTGTGTGTGTGTGTGTGTGTGTGTGTGTGTGTGTGTGTACCACCTCAAAACTACTGGATTATAATTTCAAGATGCACAATATTGTGTCTGTTTTTTATCATGAGTCTGTGCCAATCTGCAATCTCACAACATGCAGAGGCTGCTGTGCTGCTGGTTGGCACTTAAGCCCTTGCTATAGATCATCGGCTAATAAATAAATATAAAAATATGTCTTAAGCAGTGTTGGGCAGTAACTAATTTTAGATTACATATTACTGTAATATTATTACTTTTGCTCCAAAAAGTAAAGTAACGAGATTACTCTGCAAAAATGGGTAATAAGTAACGCATTATTTTGCAAGTAACGCCAAGTTACTTTTTTAAAATGAGCTTGTTGTTGCATGCAAAAATAGAACAAATTTACAAGCTATTGACAGGTACTGTAACAACAGAGATGTGCAGTAGATTGTAGATCCAGTCCACACGCTGCATCCTGCGCAGTTATGTACACTACAAATCGCTTGCTGCTATATTTTGTAATAAACAGATTATGTTGTACTTCTCTATTTTTTCAAAAGCGGTGTTGAGAACTTGGGAAAGTAATAACGTAATATGTAATATATTACTCTTCAAATCCAGTAATAAGTAAAGTAATGATATTACTTTGTCTAAGGGGTAACGAGTAAAGTAAAGAAGTTACTTTCCTAAGTAATATAGACCAACACTGGTCTTAAGTAAATAAATGCATGTGTAGGTAGGCTATTATCCATACATATATAGAAAAACAATGCTTTTGGTGGTGGTCAGGACCCCTGTGACTTTTTTGTTTCATAATTTGCTCTACTTTTTTATTTTATTTTTTACTTTTGCAAAGATCAGAATGAGCAGTTGTTCAATAGAAAATTACCAAATAGCTGAGGTTCAACTAAATAGGCCTACTACATAAATGTATATATAAGGGGGTGGGGGGGGGGGGGGGCATATAATTCATATTGCTTGCATTCAATCAGCTGACATTGCGAGTGACTCGCCTGTCAAAATCAGCTGATGAACAACTTCAGGTGATATCGGGTCCACACAGGGACCACCATGTTCGTACGTTGTAAACTTCCGGAACTCTGGCTGCATTGTGGAGGCTTCACCCAGCTAGAGCTCAGACAAACTGCTGAGTCACGTTTGATGCCTTTTATGGTATGAAATAGGGCGTGGACAAATGAAAATGGGATGGGTCCTGTGATTTGCGATGATTTTCACATGCTGGTATTCATCTAATGCTTGTGCACGTGCACCTGCTTTACGCAGTCTACAGAGGCCCACAGCCCTTACGGAGTTCTCTATATCATGCCGTCAGTAATGGCGAAGAATCTTTCCACGCACCTGTACACACACTATCACGCAATTGCAACACATTGGACCTGATTCACAACAGAGAAAATACGCAAGTGGCTATATTCAAATGGCCGGGCATGTATATAAGGTTGAAGTGGTTATTGCATGTTTTGCAATAACATAAATCTACTATCACTAGTCACGATAGTAACTAAAGTTTCCACATCAATGTAGATGAGTAAAAGTACAATATTGATAACTGATGAATGGTGTAGTTAAATAAAAATACTTCAAACTTAATCAGCACAGTACTTAAATTTGATAATAATAAAGAAACCCCTCGCCAACGTCATTTGCATTCTATATATAATATAATATAATATAATATAATATAATATAATATAATATAATATAATATAATATAATATAATATAATATAATATAATATAATATAATATAATAAATAAAAATGAATATTGTTTTATTTTATTATTTCTTTCATCTCTTTGAAGACAAAGATAAGTCACTAAATAAAAAGAAAAAAGATTCAAGTGAATATTCTGCTCAAGAAAGTGTCTTTCACAAAAATGCAATTTACAGAACATTATGATTTCAGAGGGCTGATTTTGGTGAGACCATGGGCCTACTAAAATGCTTATAACTACAGAACGGAACATGCCACAAACGTAAATCCTTTTTTGGGTAAAAGAAGATAGAAAATTCTTTTATATGAACTATTTTGTGCCATTTGTGACATATGGGCTTGCAAAGATGCCCAATGTTTTCAATGGTGCCCAATGGCCATTTTGCTTGGCTGGAAGGGTTATAGGTGGTATCCAATAGATGGCGCTGAAATCATTAAAAGGATAAGACAAATATGCCTTAAAACATACTTGCCATTTATAATGGAAAATAAAATAACACACCTTAAATATTCTATTTAAATATTCTATTTTCTACTTAATATTCTATTTATTTCTTAAATAGACTCTTTCACTCAATAAGGACTGCTCCTGACGCGGATGTTACCGTATATTATTGTATACTTCCGAATTGTACCATCACACCTGTTACCGTTACATTATATTGTATATCGGCGGTAAGCAACCTCTTTGAGATGAACTGCCGTGTCTTTATTTTCTTGATATTTCGTGTGCCATATCGGCATTGTGTTTACTGCACACCACCTCAAAATTATATATTTCCATCTGATTTTGATTGTCTACATGCACAGCACATTTTTCTTTTCAATATTTTGAAGAGAAAACTGTGCAGTGCAATAGTATGATTATTATAGACTAAATTATCATTATTATTATTACCACTGTTTTCCCCCAGTCAGAAATCAATGATTGTGAGTTTGAATGAATGCAGAAATATATGCAGGAAGTAATTGATATACAGATGTGAGAGGACTGTACACATTAAATGAGAAATAATCTCTCTCACTTGTGCCAGCGTGCCAGTGATAACCCTCTGAAGTGCCAGTGTTGGCACCCGTGCATAAGACTGGCTACCCCTGCCGTATATTACAGTATACTCCGGAATTGTACCATCACACATATATTACAGTATATTGCTGTACAGTATACTCCTTTATTTTACCATCACACCTGTTACAGTATATTACAGTATATTGCTGTATACTCCTGAATTGTACCATCACATCTGTTATATTACCATTACTGTATACTCTGTGTACTGTACAGCCATTTTTGTTTAGATTACGTCATGCCATAAGGTGGCACAGGGGATGGAACCACACTACATAAAACAACTTAACTGGACAATAGATTTAGAGACGGGGGGAAGGTTGTTAGAGAGAGGAGGCCAGTCATGAGGGCTTCTTTAGACATGAGACATGAGTTTTCATACTTGATGATGTTGTTCTCTTCCTTCTCTCCTTTGTCTTTCTCCTCTTCTTCTTGTGAGTTACAGGCATCGTTTACTCCTTACAGAATGTACAAGCATGGAGACGTGCTTCTGGGTAGTTTGATCCCAATCCACCTGTCCTCTGTGGCCCCTGAGCTGACTTTCACCCAGCCCAAGGAACAGAAGCCATCCTGCAGTTGGTAATTATCACCGATAGACAGCAAGAGAACACCCTCCTTGTTTTGACGTATATAAACAAAACGTATATTTAGAAAGATGCTAGGCTGTCAAGTGAAAACCCTGTCAGAGAATGTCTTTGGTCATAAGCTCTTGCTGATACTTTTCATTATTTCAGTATTCATATAACCAAATATCTGTACTGTAGCTTATATCCCACATCCACTTTTGTTTAAAATAGCACATCAACATTTGTGTGACCTGGTACTATTCCAAAGTAAGTAATTAATTATTTAACAAATACCAGAACATGTATGGCAATGCAAGGTTTCTGCCCAACAGCAATGATATTCAAGGCTACAGTGTCGTTGTGTATGTTAGGTTTTCCATTGGACTGTTCAGAATGGCACAGATCATGGCCTTTGCCGTCCATGAGATCAACAGCAGCCCCAGCCTGCTCCCCAACGTGACTCTGGGATACAGTATTTATGACACCTGTTATTCAGCTGGACTTAGAAATGTTGCAGCTTTGTCTCTGATGAGTGGCAGAGAGCAGCAGTTCACACTGGATCAGAGCTGTGTTGGCTCTCCTCCAGTAATTGGAGTTGTGGGTGGTGGTGCTATTGCCGCCTCTAGAATATTAGGTGTGTACAGTGTGCCCACGGTGAGTTTACTGTCCCCGTTCACCATAGCCTATTTTATGTATTTTTTCCCTACTTGGCTATTTTGAATTCTATAACATGATAACTATTCAATTTGGTCTGTTTGCATTTTGAAAGACATAAGGGATAATTGTTTATGTTGAGAAGAATCATTGTGTCTCCATATTTCATTGTTTAAATGCTCTATTTTGCCATTACTAGTGTTAGACCAGTGTTACTAACAGTCGATCATGTTGTGACATGTTGTGAGCTTGTAGTGTGATTTTTTTCTTTTTTAAGAGGCCAAGCATTGCTTTTATATGTAGTGCACTGTACAGAACAGATACTGTATTTGGTTTGTTTGTTTTTATTCTGTTTTTTTCCAGGTGAATATTGGGTCTTGCTCTAGGTGCGACCAGACTCAGTCACCGTCCATCTTCAGAATAGTCCCAAGTATTGTCTTCCAGGTGAACTTCTATTACAATGGACATGTTGTTATACAGTATACTGTATGTGTTCATGTTTCACCACTTGAAATACTCAAACTCATGGATTGGGCAACTGTGGTGATGGAGATCAAGGGTCACTAAAGTTCCACACTCAGTCCAGAGGACCACTTCATTTCCACACTCACTCCAGAGGACCACTTTAGTTCCACACTCAGTCCAGAGGACCACTAGAGTTCCACACTCACTCCAGAGGACTGCTATTAGTTCCACACTCACTCCAGAGGACCACTATAGTTCCACACTCACTCCATAGGACCACTATAGTTCCACACACTCCAGAGGGCCACATTGCATACAGTATACTGTTGAATAGAAATCTCATATCTCCAATCTCTGTATGTTTAATTTTTCATGGAAAATCTCAATAAGTGCATTCTTCGTCCTCTCAGGTGCGAGCTATTCTTCAGCTTATGAACCGGTTTGAGTGGACCTGGGTAGGACTGTTGTTTGCTGATAATAATTCTGGCCATGACGACGCCCGATTATTCCAGTCTATCCTGGACAAGTCTGGTGTGGGTTGTTTGGCTTATTCAGAGGTTCTGCCCTTCCACAAAGACACAGATAAACTCCAGAGGATTGTCACTGTCATGAAGACATCCACAGCTCGTGTTGTCTTTCCATTTGGATATGGAACCTATATGCAGAATCTCTTGGATGAGGTTATTGTTATGATACATGTGATGATGATGATGTCAATTTACAAATCTGTAATTAGAATAGTGTAAAATGCCTTCATTTCTTTGGCAGGTGGTCAAGCAGAATGTGACAGGGCTGCTATGGATCTTCCCTAGCATTTCAGGTTGGTGGAGAGGATATCTTAAGTCTCCTCACTACCTGCCGTACCTGAGAGGTAGTTTGGGTTTTGCCGACCATCGTGGACAAATGCCAGGTCACAATGACTTCATGTTGAAAATACGTCCCGATAATGATGATGAGGATGATATAGTAAGTGTTTTGTTTAATTTCATTGTATATTTTATCTGTCTCAATGAATTGGATACAACCTAACAGGGTTAGGTCAGGTGCTACAGACCATGATGGAGTCTGATTTAAGTCTACAGCAGACCACTGTTACAGACCACTTTAACTGTACCACTGTACTCTTTGCAAACTGAACTAGAACTGGGCTGTGATGAGTGCAAACTTGTGCATTGCACACAACTGCCCACACACAACTTGGGCAGAGTGGGCGAGCAGAGGGCTAGTACCCCCCACACCTCTATTCATAGTACAATAGTTATGAAGATCTTAATTACATTACCATTACCTCGTCAACTAAGCCAGCCAATTAGCCGTCAATTAAACCAGCCAATGGCCGACTGACGATTACAGAACTTAAGCTCACACTGCACTAAAAAAAATAATTGTTGAGATTACGTGATTCAAACATAAACATTAATTCCACCTGAATGATTTACTTCGGCAGCACTATATCCAACGTTGGATCTAGTGCTGCCAAAGCAAATCACGTTGGATCTAGTGCTGCTGAAGTAAATCATTCAGGTGGAACCAATGTCCATGTTTGAATCACGTAATCTCAACAATTCTTTTTTTCAGTGTATTGGTGAAAGCAATACTGTAAAATAATCACTCCACTAGTCAAATAGCTGGCACTTACAAATTTATTGTATTCTTTGCAGGTGAGGAAGTTTTGGGAACACACATTTCGGTGTAAATTTTCGCCTCTTCCACCAGAGTGGGTGGACACTGGTGGAAGGGTGTGTAGTGAACAAGATGACCTAGCAGAAACTACCCTGGTGGGTGGGTCTGACCTCAGGGCAGATTACAATGTGTACAAGTGTGTGTATGCTCTGGCCCACGCCCTCCATGACATGTTGCAGTGTGTGCCAGGAAGAGGGCCTTTCCCTGGGCACAGCTGTGCCAGTTTGCAGGCAATGCAGCCATGGCAGGTGGGATTCTGGGTTATTCAGTTAGCCCATAGGAGTCTATGTATTTATTTATTTTTAATTTGCTCAAAGCAGTACAGTTGAAACAGCAACATATTCTTGGGCTGTGCAGCTTTCTTATCATGCCTCTCTTCATAAAATAGTCACACAGAAGTCTTTGTTGCTCCAAATTCTCAATGAATCTGTGACTACCTTGTGTGAACTACCCTCCCTCACACAATGCTTCAATGCCCAAATAGTAGAACGACTAATAAAATAGGGCCCAAGTCACATAAGAATGTTTTTAAAGTCTGTTGCACTTCATGAATCTGCTCATCACTATTTCTAGCTTCTCTATTACCTGGAAAAGGTCAACTTCACCACATCTAATGGTGAACAGGTATCTTTTAATGAGAATGGTGATGTTATACCAATCATCGATATATTGAACTGGGCATGGCTCCCTGATGGAAGCACAAAGCTTCACAATGTAGGTGTGGTCAAGAAGACAGCCTCCGGAGATGAAGAATTCACCATTGATGAAGACAGAATCATGTGGAACTCTGAAGCTGTAATTTCACCTTTCTAATTTTTTAATTGACCTCATGATGTGATTGTAGTTTATAAAACCGGTCGTTTTTACTCTCCTCTGCAGCCTCCTCGGTCAGTGTGCAGTGAGAGCTGTTCTCCTGGAACCCGTCTTGCCAGAAGGAAAGGAGAACCTGTCTGCTGCTTTGACTGCATTGCTTGTTCTGAGGGAGAGTTCAGCAATGAGACTGGTAGGTTTACATTGTGTATCTATGCAAAGTAGTTCATGGGAAGATACTCATGGCTGATGACTGTCTAGTTAATTTTTTCCTCTTCTTTAGACTCTACAGAGTGCACCAGTTGTCCAGAGGACTTCTGGTCCAATTCCCAGCGTGACCATTGTGTCCCAAAGAGCATTGAGTTCCTGTCCTACCATGAGGCCCTGGGAATCTCCTTAACAACCATCTCACTGATAGGAACATTACTCTCTTCCGTTGTTCTGGCGATCTTCATCTATCATCGAGAGACGCCCATGGTCCGTGCCAACAACTCAGAGCTCAGCTTCCAACTCTTGCTTTCACTCAAACTATGTTTCTTATGCTCACTCTTGTTCATTGGCCGTCCCAGGCTGAGGACCTGTCAGTTGAGGCATGCAGTATTTGGGATCAGCTTTGTGTTGTGTGTCTCCTGTATCCTGGTAAAGACTATGGTGGTGTTGGCTGTATTCAAGGCCTCCAAGCCTGGGGGTGCAAACATCATGAAGTTTTTTGGTGTCATGCAGCAGAGAGGAACAGTTCTGGTTCTTACTTCAATACAGGCAATAATCTGCACAGCCTGGCTTGTGTCTGCCTCACCAAGTCCTCATAAAAACACTGAATACTATTCTGAAAAGATAGTCTATGAGTGCGATATTGGGTCAATAGTTGGGTTTGCTGTATTGCTAGGTTATATTGGCTTCCTAGCACTCCTCAGTTTCATCCTTGCTTTCATGGTAAGGAATCTTCCAGACAACTTCAATGAAGCTAAGTTAATTACTTTCAGCATGTTGATCTTCTTTGCCGTGTGGATAGCCTTCATCCCAGCATATATCAGTTCTCCAGGTAAATATGCAGATGTTGTGGAGGTATTTGCTATTTTAGCATCTAGTTTTGGCATTTTGCTGGCATTGTTTGGACCAAAGTGTTATATAATCATTTTGAAACCTGAGAGAAACACTAAAAAGTCCATCATGGGTCGAGGTGCGGCCAAGACATAGAAACATGTTTAAATACACATTTTGTGTATTTTATTACAATATGTGTATTTAGTTATTTTTATTGCTGATAACCATGTTATTAATGGTTAGTTCTCTACCATATTAAACTATGTCTAGTCAGAGATACTGATCTGATAAAGAAAATTTGGTAATACCCTCCCCTAAAGACTGCCTGTTGATTTTAGGGCATTTGCGTGGAGTTGCATAGTAAATGGTTCATTTACATAGTGCCATTACCCAAGGCTCTTTACATCAACAGATTGTGCATCACACACACACACACACACACACACACACACACACACACACACACACACTGATGGCAGCAGAGACCCACAACCCACACATTAGGAGCAAATAGGGGTGCAGTGTGTTGCTCAAGGACACTTCGTCTTGGTCACTCAACCCCTGAGCTATTGCCGCTTTCCCTGTGTCCCTAGGCTAGTGTAACGCCTGAATTCGAACTCGTGTCTCCCACGTGAAAGTCCAACATCTTAACCAGACCAAAGGGACACCCCCCCCCCCCCCCCAAGGTCGGTGGAGGATGTGTAGATAACTGACAAAATTGTGTGATTATTAGGTTTGAATAAACCATAACTGAGCTTAACAAAAAGCAGTGATCACATGTTGCTCAACAGTTGTGCTCAGATGGTTGTGTCCGCTAATTTGCCAGGGCATTGAACCATATTTAATTGGTGTTATTGTAATGTGTACTTAAATTCCCTCTGAGGCCTGCCTTAAATTAATTGCGTAATTGCGTGTGTGTGTGTGTGTGTGTGTGTGTGTGTGTGTGTGTGTGTGTGTGTGTGTGTGTGTGTGTGTGTGTGTGTTATCTGGAAGATGACATCACTCAACTAGTCATTTGGGACTCAACTGGTGAGTTGCAGTCTTGCATCTATGTTTTGCAATAATAATATAAATCTACTATTACTAGTCACTATAGTAACTAAAGTTTTTACATCAATGTAGATGGTACAATAAAAGTACAATATTGGTACAACAAAAGTACAATCTGATGAATGGTATAGTTAAGTACAAATACTTCAAAATGTTACGTAAGCAGGATAGTATTTAAAAGGATACAACAAATACCACTTAAAACATAATACTTGCCATCTATAATGGGAAATAAAATAAAATAACACACCTTAAATACTCTTTCACTCAATGAGGACTGCTCCTGGCATTTGTTGTCATATATTACGGTATACTTCCAAATTGTACCATCACACCTGTTACCATTGTGTATCGGCGGTAAGCAACCTCTTTGAGATGAACCGCTGTGTCTTCATTTTCTGGGTATTTGGTGTGCCATATCGACATTATGTTTAATGTCAATGGTTACTACACACCACCTCAAAATTATATATTTCCATCTGATTTTGATTGTCCACACACAGAGCAACATTTATATTTTCTCTTCGATATTTTCTTTCAGCATGTATGATTATCATAGACTAAATTATTATTATTACTGTTTGTCCAGTCAGAGGTCAATGAATGTGAGCTTGAATGAATGCAGAATTATGTACAGGAAGTAATTGACAATTTTAATATAGGCTACTTTATATTCAAATTTAAATGAGAAATCATCTCTCACAGTTGTGCCAGTGTGCCTGTGATCACCGTCTGAAGTGCCATCCGTATATTACTCTATACTCCCGCTTTGTACCACCATACCTGGTATATTACAGTATATTACTGTATTACTATATACTCCCGAATTTTACAACGTACGATCACACCTTGAGGTTTACAGTCAGTTTTAATTGTTTAGATGATGCAATTCCATAAAGTGGCACAGGGGATGGAACCACACTGTATAAAACAACTGGACAATGGATTCAGAGACGGGGGGAAGGTTGTTAGAGAGGAGGCCAGGCATGAGGGCCTCTTTAGACATGAGACTGTTTTCACACTTGATGATGTTGTTCTCTTCATTCTCTCCTTTGTTTTCCTCCTCTTCCTCCTCTTGTGAGTTACAGGCATCTTTTAATCCCTACAGAATGTACAAGCATGGAGACGTGCTTCTGGGTGGTGTGATTGCAATCCACTTGTCCTCTGGATCCGCTGAGCTGACTTTCACCCAGCCCAAGGAACAGAAGCCATCCTGCAGTCGGTAGTTATCACTGATAGACAGCAAGAGAACACACACTTTTAATGTTTTGATGTAAAGAAATTAGGGCTGTTGAATGATTAAAAATTTTAATCAAATTAATCACAGCTTCAAAATTAATTTAATCATGATTAATCACCAATCGAACTATGTCCAAAATATGCATGTTTTCCTGTACAGGATTCCAACATTTAAAAAAGAAACAGAATCTGTGGAAAAAAATAACCATTTATCTTTAAAATATTTATCAAAATAGGTGATCTACAAGCCCTCAATGCTTGTAGATCCTCCAGCTATACTCTATGGCTCTGGTTACAGGGAGACACACCGCTATATGTCTCCGTAAAACCGTGCTCTACCCATTTCTTTCAATGAGAAAATGCTCAGTGAGTTGAGTCAGTGTGCACATGAGTTAATCTGATTAAAATTTTTAATCAGATTAATCAACAAAATTAATTTAATCCCATTAATTAACTATTTTCAACAGCCTTAATAGAAATATGATTAGTTTATTTATATATTTAGAAAGATACAGTATACTGTATGCTGTCAAGTGGAAACCTTGTCAGAGAATGTGTTTGGTCATACGCTCTTGCTGATGCTTTTTTATAATTTCAGTATTTATATAACCCAATATTTGTACATCCCATGCATATCCACTTGTCTTTAAAAACAGCACATCATCCTTTGCGTGACATGGTAGTATGCCAAAGTAAGTAATTAATGAAATGAGAACATGCATGGCAATGCAAGGTTTCTGCCCGACAGCAATGATATTCAAGGCTACAGTGTCATTGTGTGTATTAGGTTTGCCATTGGACTGTTCAGAATGGTACAGATCATGGCCTTTGCCGTCCATGAGATCAACAGCAGCCCCAGCCTGCTCCCCAACCTGACTCTGGGATACAGTATTTATGACACCTGTTATTCAGCTGGACTTGGAACTGCTGCAGCTTTGTCTCTGATGAGTGGCAGAGAGCAGCAATTTACACTGGATCAGAGCTGTGTTGGCTCTCCTCCAGTAATTGGAGTTGTGGGCACTGGTGCCATTGACATCTCTAGAATATTAGGTGTGTACAGAGTGCCCACGGTGAGTTGACCTTTTTTTCCCCCTTACGTGGCTATTTGTAATTCTATAACATGATAACTATTCATTTTGGTCTTTTTGCAGTTTGAAAGACAAAGTGCATAATTGTTTCTTTCGAGAAGAGTCATTGTGTCTGCATATTTCATTGTTTATATCCTCTATTTTGCCATTATACTAGTGATCAAAGTATCAGACACAGATTATCAGCAAGTTCACATGCTTTTACATAGTTGCAAGCACTGCTTTTATATACAGTTGAGAATACAGAACAGGTATTGTACTTTGTTTTTATTGTGTTTTTCCAGGTGAATATTGGGACTTGCTCTACCTGCGACCGGACTCAGTCACCGTCCGCCTTCAGAATAGTCCCAAGTTTTGTCTTCCAGGTGAACTTCTATGACAATACACGAGTCATTCCACAAAAACGGTACCATTTACAGTCCCTCCGACTGTTTCAGCTGTATTTTTCAGTCACCAGAAACTATTTGTTCTATCAATTGAAATGTTCTCTTTAATATTGTGTAAACATTGCATGGCATTTATCTGTGCTTTATTCCTGGTCATGTTTAGTTTTTGAATAAATACGGTAGATGAGTAATTATTTAAATAGCATTATATGCTGTAGCTGTTTCCCTTGGTCGCACTCACCAAGGGAAGTCACAAGTCATTCACTCCTCCATACCAACAATTAACTGGCCCTTTAGTGCATCACCAACAGAAAGTGATATGTGCAACTCTTCTGATCAACATTCTACAGAAAGTGGCAAATTCAAACCTTATTATCCAATTAGAGCCTTTTATACTCTCACTACTCATGTGGGCGTAAATCATAACAGCTCAAATCTGTTACTTGGAATACATTATAGAAAACAATTAGTTGTAAAGATTCTGATTGTTATTTCAACCATATATCTGATTTTGTAATCTCAGGCATGCCATGTGTTCTCCTCTTACTCAACACAGGTAGATTAGTGCCTATCTAGTACAAAAATATCAACCCTGTTCTCACTTAATTGACTCAACCCTGTTATCAATTACCATAATAAAAGATTTTTCCATATTAAAAAATATGGAATGAATATTAGCATTTACAGCAAAACATTATAGCACAGGGTGCAAAACATACAGTATAGCCTTATACACATATGTAACAAAATATTACACAAAGCAGCTGCAAATGCCTTGCTCATCCAGTGTGAGGTCAGTTAACAGTCTTTTAAAAATAGGAAATGATACAATGACATCCAACTACATGTGTTTTTATTATTCTAAGCATGTTGGAGCCTATAACCATAAAGGCAATATCAGTTTAGTAGTGTTTAGTAGTAGACTACTACAAAACACTACAAGCACTACTAGTAGCACTACCAGTAGTGCTTGTCTTGTGATCTGTATTGAGGTCTAAATACAGAAGTAGTTTACCAAGTCGTGCTTTATAATGAACAGAGTAGCATGTTGTTTCCTTCTTTGAGCCAGAAAACACCATTCTAATGAGGTGTGTAGTTGACAGCGTCACTAATAAATCAAAGTGCACTGTGGTCATTTGCATCAAGGGGTTTTAAAGTGCTACCTGCGACCTGTTTGCCTGTTTGGAATTGTAACAGTTGAACTCAGTAATATAACAGTATACGTGGGCCACATTAAGTGAACATCGGGCTGCATGTTGCCCAATGCATTGTATGATCTAACCTAAGTACAGGTACATTTCCATCCATTCTTCACCCACTCAGGTGCAAGCTCTGCTCCAGATTATGAGGCGGTTCAAGTGGACATATGTAGGACTGTTGTTTGTTGATACTGATGTTATATATCAAGTTTGGCGCACACTAGTTCGTCCCTCTTGTGCTCCCGTCATGCCTTGTTGTGATATGGCCACTTCCGTTTTGTACCATGTTGAATCCAGAATAAAGAAGCCGCTACAGTGTCCATACCTGGTCCGTCTCCTTATCCCCTATTAACCCATGTATAGAGAGTACATAACAAACTGGCGACGAGGTGGTGCCTTCCCACGTGGTGTTTGTTGTTTTCCGTGTTTAACGAGCCGTTGCGAAGTGCCGCGGGTGCCGTGATATTGTGGTCGTAGCGGGACCTGGCTACTTGCTGGAAACTAAAGACTGACTGACGGCGCAGGCAAGGGAAGGAGGGATATCGAGGGAATATCCAGGACGCAAATACACAGCAACAAGGTCGGATCTGTTTGGGACTTAAAAAAAAAAAAAAAAAAAAAAAAAAAACGGACGAGACGAACGGGGATCCGACTACGTACTGAACATTGCTGATAATGGCTGCACTCATTGGACATATTGGACCATTTGAGGAAAATGAGGAACAGTGGGGTTCGTACACAGAGAGGTTTGAGTACTTTGTACTGGCTAACAAGATTAAAGAAGATGTCTTGGTGCCAACGTTTTTGAGTGTTATGGGAGGAAAAACATTCAACTTACTGCGCAGTTTAGTCCAGCCTGAAAAGCCAGGAGACAAAACTTATGAGGAAATAGTGACATTATTGCGCAATCACTACTCTCCTAAACCACTGGTGATTGCAGAGAGATTCAGATTTCATAAAAGGAACCAGGAAGAGGGCGAATCCGTTTCACAGTTCATGGCTGTGTTGAAACGGCTAGCTGAACATTGTGAATTTGGAGCGGTGCTTAATAACACCTTACGTGACAGACTTGTGTGTGGCCTACGCAGTGAAGCTATACAGAAACGACTGCTTACTGAGGCTGACTTGCCCTTGGACAAGGCTCTGAATATAAGTATGTCAATGGAGATGGCTGCCCGTGAGGCACAAGAGCTAAGTGCATCACTGCGAGTGAATAAGTTGTCTTTGGAGCCTCCAAGCAAGCCTACAGCTGTCAATCCATGTTACCGCTGTGGCAAATCAGGACATCACTCATCTGAGTGTTGGTGTAAGGACTTGGACTGTAGAAACTGTGGAAAAATAGGCCACGTAGAACGTGCTTGTAGAGCAAAACGGGCACAAACAAGCAAGAAGGGCACGGAAACAAAGAGAGGTGGATTCCAAAGAAACAAGAGGAAACAGGTGAACATGGTGGAGCACGACCAGGACAACCAGAGTGACTGTGAGTCTGATGATGAGGTCACTGTGCATGTTTTATCTGTTATGGACAATGATGATGGATACTGGGTCACTCCACTGTTAGAAAACCATGCTGTGAGGATGCAAGTAGACACTGGTTCGCGTGTATCCCTGGTATCAGACACTGTTTACCATGAGAAGCTGCAGCACCTTGCGCTGAGATCCACCAGGCTGAAGTTAAGAACCTACACAGGGGAACCAGTCCCGGTTCTGGGAGTTGTGGAGGTGACAGTGGAACACCACAAACAGAAAATGACTCTCCCACTGTACATTGTTCAAGGAAACCATGCTGCGCTGCTAGGCCGACGGTGGCTGGAGAAGCTTAGGCTGGATTGGCAGGAAGTGTTCCTTGTTAGGGACGGGGACACAGGACCCCTACAGGAGATCTTAAGGAAACACTCACCAGTTTTTGATGGAGAACTTGGTAGCATGAAGGACATTACGGTTAAGTTGACAGTCAAACCAGGAAGTACGCCAAAGGCTTTCAAAGCAAGACCCGTCCCATACGCCATCAAACCCAAGGTGGAGGCGGAACTAGCCCGCTTAGTGAAGAGTGGGGTGCTGGAACCAGTAAGCACAAGTGACTGGGCGACACCGATTGTTCCAGTCATGAAAAAAGATGGAACGCCGAGAATCTGTGGTGACTTTAAAGTCACTCTGAACCCTGTTTTGCACACAGAACAGTATCCATTGCCCCTTATTGACGACCTCTTTGCAGGCTTAGCTGGGGGTCAGAAATTTAGCAAGATAGATTTATGTCAAGCCTATCTTCAGATGCACGTGGATCCAGAGTCACAGGAGCTTTTGACCATAGTGACTCACAAAGGCCTGTATAAGTACCGGAGGCTTCCTTTCGGAATTACCTCTGCTCCGGCACTCTTCCAACGAGCCATGGACCAGATTCTCAGTGGGATACCAGGCGTTCAATGTTACCTTGATGATTTGTTGATTACGGGACCGGACGAGGCGTCACACTTGAGGAACCTGGATATCACACTGCAAAGATTGGAAGAATATGGCCTGAGAGTTCGGAAAGACAAATGCGAGTTTTTCAGACCCTCTGTTGAATACCTGGGGCATGTGATCGACGGCACAGGACTCCACAAGGCACCATCAAAGGTGAAGGCTGTGGTGGAGGCTCCATCACCGAAGAATGTGAGTCAGTTGAGATCATTTCTGGGCTTATTGACGTACTATTCGAAGTTCGTGCCTAACCTTGCGAACAAGCTGAAGCCCCTGCATGAGCTTCTTAACAAAACCAAGACATGGAAATGGACAGACAAATGTGAGACAGCTTTCAAGGAAGTGAAAACAGCTCTCGCCCAGTCTGAAGTTCTCACCCACTTTGACCCCAAATTGCCACTTCAGCTGGCATGTGACGCCTCACCCTATGGGGTGGGGGCTGTCGTATCGCACATAATGCCGTCAGGGGATGAACGACCAATCGCCTTTGCATCAAGGACATTGAGTAAAGCAGAAGGCAATTATGCCCAGATTGAACGTGAAGCCCTGTCAATAGTGTTTGGAGTGAAGAAGTTTCACCAGTACCTGTACGGCAGAAAGTTCACACTACTCACTGACCATCGACCTCTCACCTCCATTTTTGGTCCCCGTACTGGCATTCCTTCACTAGCAGCCAGCCGCATGCAACGATGGGCCCTGTTGCTGTCTGCCCACCAGTATGACATTAAATATAGGAAGGCTGATCTGCACGGAAATGCTGATGGGCTATCAAGACTACCACTGCCCGTCACTCACACTGAGCCAAAGCAAGCAGAGATACTCTACTTCAGGGAAGTTCCGGTTGCCCCAGTGACCTCTGCTCATGTCAAGAAACACACTCGCACTGATCCGGTTCTATCTGAGGTGGTGGACATAATTACTTGTGGGAGGAAAGGAGAGATGAGCCCAAGCTTAAAGCCTTACCTGGAGAGAAGAAATGAGCTTTCGGTCCAGTCCGGATGCTTATTGTGGGGATATCGAGTCATTATTCCACCACCATTAAGAGGCAAAGTGCTGGATGAGCTCCACTCTGGTCATTGTGGTGTAGTGCGGATGAAAGAAATCGCACACAGCTATTTCTGGTGGCCAGGTTTGGATGCTGTGATAGAAGAAAAGGCAAAGTCATGCTCAGCCTGCCAGAAAATGAGAAATCTCCCACAGCTGGCTCCCTTGCATCCGTGGGACTGGCCTGAAGAACCATGGCAGAGAATCCATTTAGATTTTGCTGGTCCACTGGAGAGCCACATGTTCTTAATTGTAGTCGATGCTCACACCAAATGGCCTGAAGTTGCTGTCATGAAGAGCACCTCCTCAGAGAAAACCATTGAAGAGTTAAGGTCCATCTTCAGTCGTAATGGCCTTCCGCAACAGCTGGTTAGTGACAACGCCCAACAACTGGTGTCTGAAGAATTCAAGGCGTTCATGGAAGAGAACGGTATTCAGCATATCACGTCTGCACCTTATCACCCAGCTACAAATGGCCTCGCAGAGAGATTTGTGCAGTCCCTGAAGAAAGCTCTCAAGTCGTCCCCAAGCACGCAATCTCTAAACAGGCGCCTCAGTGCTTTCCTATTGTCCTATAGAAACACACCCCATGCTACGACAAAGGTGTCCCCTGCCTCACTAATGCTCAAGAGACAGCTCCGCACTCGACTGGATCTCCTGAAACCCCTAAAGACAAGAGAGGTCGTGTATCAACAACAAAAGGCTCAAGTGGACAGACGAGCTAAAGCAAAGCTGCGGAACTTCACGGCAGGGGACAGCGTTCTTGCTCGGAACTACACCAATGGTTTAAGGTGGATACCTGCGACCGTTGTTGCCAAAACGGGTCCTGTCTCCTACACGGTGGAAACCAGTGATCATCGCATCTGGAGAAGACACCTCGATCAACTACTACACACCTCTGGGTCTCACGACGACTCAGATCAGCCTACATTCCTTGTTCCTGAGCTGGGGGACCACCAGGAGCAGCATCAGTCTTCGGAGGACTCCGGTGACATGGCTGCTGCTCCAAGCACACCCGGACCGGCTCCGGGAACACCAGCACCTGCACAAGTGCCTACCCCGGGTCCTACTTCGCCCAGACAAGAAACAACTCCGTCTACGGTGACTGAGGTACCCACAGGTCGTGTCCGTCCCCAAAGGCAGAGACGACCTCCAAATAGACTGTCATTGTAGTATAGTGCTGACCCTTGAATTGGAGGCAAAATAATCCCTCGGTCAGTCGGGAAATTGAGGTAGTCTACCCTCGTTCCCTAGTTCAGGAAAGTTCATGCTTATTTGAAGTTATTGAAAAAAAAAAAAAAAAAAAAAAAAAGTTATGTTGTATTTCAAAGTTGACTTTTCAATATGGACACTGAGCGAATATTTTTTGTTATGTATTCTCTATATATGGGTTAATAGGGAATAAGGAGACGGACCAGATATGGACACTAAGCTTAAAAGTAAAAGGGGAGGAATATGTTATATATCAAGTTTGGCGTACACTAGTTCGTCCCTCTTGTGCTCCCGTCATGCCTTGTTGTGATATGGCCACTTCCGTTTTGTACCATGTTGAATCCAGAGTAAAGAAGCCGCTACAGTGTCCATACCTGGTCCGTCTCCTTATTCCCTATTAACCCATGTATAGAGAATACATAACTGTTGTTTGTTAATACTGATGCTGGCAATGACGACGCCCGATTATTCCACTTTCTCCTGGACCAGTCTGGTCTGGGTTGTGTGGCTTATTCAGAGGCTCTGCCCTTCCACAAAGACACGGATAAACTCCAGAGGATTGTCACTGTCATGAAGACATCCCCAGCTCGTGTTGTCTTTCCATTTGGATTTGGAACCTATATACGGAATGTCTTGGATGAGGTTAGTGTTATGACAGATGTGATGATGATGTTCCTTTAGGTATTTATAATCATAATAATCTAAAATGCCTTAATTTCTTTGGCAGGTGGTTAAGCAGAATGTGACAGGTCTGCTGTGGATCTTCCCTGCCTATTCAGGTTGGTGGAGAGGATATCTCAAGTCTCCTCACTACCTGCCGTACCTGAGAGGTAGTTTGGGTTTTGCCGACCCTCGTGGAGAGATGCTAGGTCACAATAACTTCTTGTTGAAAATACGTCCAGACAATGACCATGAGGACGATATAGTGAGTGTATTGTAATTTGATTGTAGGCTATACTTAATTGTCTCAATGAATTGGATACAAGGACCACAACGGACACAAATCCTAAAGGATTGTTCTCAAGAGACATTCAGGTTTCCCTTATTTGCAGTGTGGTCATGCAATACACATAATACAACATTTACAACATACAAGGTAGGAAAATAATGTGTATAATTAAACTACACATACTGTATACTTTAAAGTGCTATACTGTAACTACTTAAAATTATATTCTCATGCTGTCTATCTAAAACGCTAAGTCTGCATAAAATGCAATCTAAGTCAATGTCATCAAAGCGTTATCTAAGTAACATACCGGTAAGTTCACCGTTAAGTTTATGTGCCTGTAAGGTCATTGAGGCTAGGTCAAGTACTACAGGCCATGATGGAGTCTGATTGAAGACTACAGCGGACAATTGTTACAGACCACTATAACAGTACTACTGGGCCACTACTAGGCCATGGCGTACTTGTGCGTGGGCAGAGCGTGCGAGCAGAGGGCAAGTACCCCTGACATCTTCAGGAGATACTCATGACAATATTTATAAAGATATCTCAATTACATCACTATTAGCTCAGCAACTACTAGCCAATCAGCGTCTGATGACAACCGACGACTGACCGCGAACCAATTGCAGAACTTACACTTGCACACTGTGCGCAAGTAATACAGTAAATAATCGATCAATCAATCATATTCACTGGCACAAATTCATTGTACTCTTTCAGGTGAGGAAGTTTTGGGAACACACATTTCGGTGTAAATTTTCACCTCTTCCACCAGAGTGGGTGGACGCTGGTGGAAGGGTGTGTAGTGAACAAGATGACCTAGCAGAAACTACCCTGGTGGGTGGGTCTGACCTCAGGGCAGATTACAATGTGTACAAGTGTGTGTATGCTCTGGCCCACGCCCTCCATGACATGTTGCAGTGTGTGCCAGGAAGAGGGCCTTTCCCTGGGCACAGCTGTGCCAGTTTGCAGACAATGCAGCCATGGCAGGTGGGATATTAATTCAGTTAACCCATAGGATTCTACTTATTTATTGTTAATTTTCACAAAACAATACAGTTGGAACAGCAACATATTATTGAGTTGTGCGGGTGATGCTTAGAAAAAGGATTTATAAGGTTAATCTCACCTTATGTAACAACAGGTATTTTAGTGATAAGGCTGGTTGCAGAAGATGACAACAGGAACGTCCCTTGCACAATGCTTACATTTCCAAATAGTAGAATGACTTGGGTATAAAATAGGTCACGTAAGTCACGTAAGAGTGATTTTAAAGTCGTTTGCACTTCATGAATCTGCTCAATCAACATTTTTAGCTTCTCTACTACCTGGAAAAGGTCAACTTCACCACATCTAATGGTGATCGTATATCTTTTGATGAAAATGGTGATGTTTTACCAGTCGTCGATATATTGAACTGGGCGTGGCTCCCTGATGGAAGCACAAAGCTTCGCAATGTAGGTGTGGTCAAGAAGACAGCCTCCGGAGATGAAGAATTCACCATTGATGAAGACAGAATCATGTGGAACTTTGAATCTGCAATGGTAATTTCACCTTTCTATTTTTTTTTAATTGAGCTCATGATGAGAATGTAATTTATAATCAAACCGGTCATTTTTACTTTCCTCTGCAGCCTCCTCGGTCAGTGTGCAGTGAGAGTTGTTCTCCTGGAACCCGTGTGGCCAGAAGGAAAGGAGAACCTGTCTGCTGCTTTGACTGCATTGCTTGTTCTGAGGGAGAGTTCAGCAATGAGACAGGTAGGTACATTGTGTAGCTATGTACAGTATAGGTTATAAGACGATACATGACATCACTTTAATCTTCTCTTCTTTAGACTCTACAGAGTGCAGCAGTTGTCCAGAGGACTTCTGGTCCAATCCCCAGCGTGACCACTGTGTCCCAAAGAGCATTGAGTTCCTGTCCTACCATGAGGCCCTGGGAATCTCCTTAACAACCATCTCACTGCTTGGAACATTACTCTGTACCATTGTCCTGGGAATCTTCATCTATCATCGAGAGACGCCCATGGTCCGTGCCAACAACTCAGAGCTCAGCTTCCAGCTCTTGATTTCACTCAAACTATGTTTCTTGTGCTCACTCTTGTTCATTGGCCGTCCCAGGCTGAGGACCTGTCAGTTGAGGCATGCAGCATTTGGGATCAGCTTTGTGTTGTGTGTCTCCTGTATCCTGGTAAAGACTGTGGTGGTGTTGGCTGTGTTCAAGGCCTCCATGCCTGGGGGTGCAAACATCATGAAGTTTTTTGGTGCCACGCAGCAGAGAGGAACAGTTCTGGTTCTTACTTCAATACAGGCAATAATCTGCACAGCCTGGCTTGTGTCTGCCTCACCAAGTCCTCATAAAAACACTGAATACTATTCTGAAAAGATAGTGTATGAGTGCGATATTGGGTCAATAGTTGGGTTTGCTGTATTGCTAGGTTATATTGGCTTTCTAGCACTCCTCAGTTTCATCCTAGCCTTCATGGTAAGGAATCTTCCAGACAACTTCAATGAAGCTAAGTTAATTACTTTCAGCATGTTGATCTTCTGTGCCGTGTGGATAGCCTTCATCCCAGCATATATCAGCTCTCCAGGTAAATATGCAGATGTTGTGGAGGTGTTTGCTATTTTAGCATCTAGTTTTGGCATTTTGCTGGCGTTGTTTGGACCAAAGTGTTATATAATCATTTTGAAACCTGAGAGAAACACTAAGAAGTCCATCATGGGCCGAGGTGCAGCCAAGACATAGAAGCATTTTTAAATACACATCCTGTGTATTTTATTACACAATACGTGTAATTAGATATTTATATTGCTGATAGTGATTATCATGTTATTAATAGTTAGTTTTCTACCATATTAAACTATGTCTAGCCTGAAAGACTGCTTGTTGATTTCAGGGCAGTAGTGACAACACTGCGGGGTTGGCCAAAGGGCCTTTCTGTGTGAAGTTTACATGGCAAATGGTGCATTTATATAGCGCCTTTATCCAAGACTTGTTGCTAAAGTCCAAATTGTCTTTAAGAAGGTAAGAGAGATGGACATGTTTATGGTGTGTGTGTGTGTGTGTGTGTGTGTGTGTGTGTGTGTGTGTGTGTGTGTGTGTGTGTGTGTGTGTGTGTGTGTGTGTGTGTGTGTGTGCGCGCCTGTATGTGTGTTGGGGGATGTTCAAAGGAAAAAAAGAAAAGAAAAGTCATATACTGTACAACTGCAATTTAGGCAAAATTGGACATCATATCAACACATAATACAAAAATATTTGTTATCTGAGATTAGATGAGGTACAATACTTTAATGAAGTGCAAGTAAAATTGTAAGACAAAACCAAACATGCAAACATGCATGTACACATAATTTCAGTATGTGTACCCAATATTTAATTTGGTATTTAATTGGTTCTTGGTTCTTATATGACAATTACGTTGTCCAATAAGATGAGCATAGGTACTGGCGGCGTGTCTGCTCCTCCATGTCATCACTGTCCATACCCGAGGTGGGGTTGGCGAAAGGCCCTTTCTGTGTGGAGTTTGCATGTTCTCCCTGTGTTCCCTAAGGTAGATACCCTCACACCTGATGGAGGGGACAGGAACTGGTTGGGGGAAAAAAAATGTCTGATAAAAAGGGCCCAGTAACAGTAAGTCAATATTTTTATAAAACCAAAATGTCCAATCAGTACTATGGAAGTCTGTGTGGTGATGTCGATCGAGGCGTTGTTAGGGATCTGTGGATCTATAGGCTTCCAATATCACATGAAAATAGACATTTACAGTTGTTTTCATACCAGAATGATCAGAAGTGCCTGTAACAGCGGTATTTCACAGTGAACCGCTCTTCATAATATTTCAGGATGAATGGACAGCTCAAATCATGCCGAGACACTGGAAGAGAGCGGAAGAAGAATTGCTATTCCTTAATTGCTTGTTGAGTGAATATCAAAATTGTAAAATGTATTTTTTACGTGTTAAAATGTGACTTACCATTAATTTAATCTGATGATAAGACTACAGTAGTTTGGAACTGCATTCCCTCTCATTCACAAGTGTTGAGTATGCACTGATTTATCCAGTGATCTTGTTACTTCATGATGAATTCTACGCAAGTCTGCGAAAGAGCTGCTCCTGGAGCATGGGTGATCTGATCTCATATATCTTTTGACATCTGAGAAACTTCTCTCTCCAGTCACTATAACTATACAGTCACAGGCTGCCTGCAGCCTTTCAGGTTGCATAAAGGCCCCAAATATAAGATTTTTTTTAAGTCTGTTATGGTCTTGCCAGATGTCAGATATCTCCTCTCAACAAAGCAGACTAGGTGTAGCAGCCCGGTCTTGGAGCCAACGGCGTCTTTGATTAATTATAATGCAAAATGCATCCTTGCCAAGTATACCATTAACGTATTTTTTAGAGCACCTTTAATATAGTGTCACTGCACCTTTAATGTTGACGTTGAGCCGCATCGCTGCGTTTGACTTGGCTTTCCCTTCAGCCACAATGCATTGAAGAAATGCATTGAAATGCAATGGGGTTATTCCAGATGTCTTCTTCTACTACCTAATAGAATGGTAGTGAATGTCGGCCTGATCTGAACTATCGTTAGCGCCATCTAGCGATGAAAAAGTTAAGGAAGTGAGAACCAGAATTGATGGAGGTGGTCAGAACACTCTCAATGGTGGGCTGGTGGCTGACTTGAAGTTAACCAGCATGAGATAATAGCCTATTTAAGATTGATCCAACGACGTACAACGTCAGTAATGAATGGCTCCGTGCTTGATAAGCCTCATGGCTGCACGACCCGCAAAACGCAGCTTTTGGCGTCTTGTTAACAATGTGGACGAGTGGTATGCTGTAGAGGATCGTCACCATGGAAACCAGAGGGTGGACCAGGGGTGGACCCCGTCGGCATCGCATGATTTCTTAACTATGTTGAGCTTCTGTGGCGACTGCGATGTGCTCGTTCACATCCTTGTTGTGTCGACTGCTTTCTTAAAGTCCCTATTATGGTTCATCAGCCTGCTTATAATCTGTTGTGGTTACCTGAAATTGGGGGTGACTTCTTTGATCCACTTCAGCTACTTGAAGTGATCCCCAGGAATTTGATTTACTCCAACGGCGACTTGCCAATGTCCACTATTTCCATGTTCTTGGTTTCTATAGATGCACAGTGTTAGAAGATGTCCAACCTATAATTGGTATACATTCTTAAATTCTTCATCATTTCTACAAATTCTTGTAAATTATGATGAGGTCTATGTCTACCACTATGGTCATGAATGCAAATATCTGTCGCTGTCTCAAAACATTCCCTAATTTTGATTCATAATATCATATGCAAGGGGACCATCAATGGCAAAACCAATGTAGAAGGAGACCTTTTCTGTGCTGTGTCCACTTCTTACTTCTCCGTGTAAAGCTGGTCGGACAGGGATTTTAACTTTATTGTATTTAGCAAACACCTCCCCATCCTCGATGATCCCATTGACTCTTTGAAGGCGGTTGATGATTGCCTTTTCCTTAAATATGGCACCAGTCTGCCAAAGCTTTGCCAAGTTATTTCGATCAATCTTATGAAAACACTTGTCAAGTTTGGATTTAGAAACAAGTCTCACCAGTTCTTGTCCAGTTCCTAAGAACAAATGTGCAACAGTGCCTCCCCTTCGATACGGACCACAGTTACGGGATGCACGTTTAATCGCATTCACGTATGTCTTTATTTCCAAGCCTTCTTGAGGTGGCCAAAATAAGAGCAGAGCCAGATAGTATGGATCCGGGAAGTGATACCTTAATCCAATGTCTTTGTCTTGCAAAGTGCCTAAAAGAAGACCAGAGAGCTCTTTGTAACTCTTCACATATTTAGATGTTGGTTTCAAAAGGTAGAGAATTATACTTGACAAAATGTAATTTATTCTTTCATTTGCTTTTTGCTTTGAGTTTTTGAATTGCTGCCATTGTTGCAAAAAAGTGTAACTTTGGGTGATTCTCTCGATATCCTCATTAGATTTGTAAAGGTGCATAACTATCCCAGAAAACGTATCTGCTTGTTTCTCCACAAGGAGCATTCTGTGCTGTTCTATCTCCATCGTCCGGCTGAGTTTAGGGTTTTTTAGTTGTTCGCTACTCCTTTCCTCGGGCGATACACAAAACAATGTTAAATACTTTTTAAAATGATCATTGATAGTCCAGCGATTCTTTGAATCAAATTCTCCTTCATTGTTTCCTTTAATGTGTGCAAAGTAACAGGCAATGAAGTCAAAGTTTTCCTTTACTTTTGTCTTCAAACTAAGCAGAAATTGCTCATACTTTCTGATAATGTCAACAAACTTGATGTTGATTTCATTGGTCTCCATGTAAACACTATTGATTGGAATTGTTCCCTTCAGAAAGCTCTGTAGGTATTTCTTTCCCATGGGATCATTTTCAGCAAAGAATGGCAATTTTTTCAATATTTCAAAGAGTATGAAAATAACTTCCACCACTCCTACATAACCATTTACATTGTATGATGTCTTTGTGTGATAGTCTCCTGCATCCTCATCAGATTTATTATCCTCGTGTTTGTTCTGTTCATCGTCTTTCAACTCTTGAACTCTTTCATAAGTTTTTATAGCTTTTCGAGTTAAACTGATTATTCTATCCAAGTCTTCCGGATTGAAGGTCCTGTGCTCTTCTTCAGTCTTGATGCTGATGTTTGATTTCAATTCGCTTTTGCACACTTGTGCAATCGTGTCGACTGTGTAGGCACTTTCCTTGATTTTCTTGGCATGTTCTGCCCATGCCAGAGCCTCTGGAAAGTCCTTCTCATTGATGTACAAATACCTTGCCAGTGCCTGTGGAATCGATGCACTTCTATCAAATTGGGAAGATGCTTTCTTAAATATCTCTTCAACAGTTTTTCTCCCTTGCTGGTCATGAATTTTGTTTATGAGTGCAGAAAATGACTCTCTGTCATCACTATCCTTCTTGCATGGTCTTTCAATCAACATACGTTTAATAGACAACATAAGTTTATCTTTCACAAATCCAGTTTTGAAAAACATCTCACAATGAAGCATATCCATCACTATCTCACAAGTCAGAATGTGATAGCTTTTCTCAATTTCTTCAAGACATACAGATGCCATTGCTTGGTGAACAATTCGGATTCCTTTGTGTCCTCCACATTCTTCGTCATCTGTGACTTCGATGAGCAAGTTCGAAAATGGCTCCATTTTCTCAAGGACATGGACATAATTGCGGAATGTTTTGATTCCCAAAAAGTCCTCCGATAGAGAGAGAGAGATGTTAGATGCATCCACATATGTGTTCAACAATGCTAGAAAAGTAAAGAACCGAGCTTGCTGGGTCTTCATGTCAACATTCTCCAGTGTATGCTGAACGACACCCTCTATATATTTTTTATCAAAGTTGCTCTTCATGAACATGAAGCTGTAGAAGTTGTGAGGCCTTTCATGAGTTTGTTCGAGCTCTTCAAGCTTTTCCACAAAATCACTTTGTTCTTTTTTTGTCAATGATTTTGTAATGAACTGACATTCTGCTGAGCTATGTTGCCGATATTTAACATCTGGATTTTGGCAACGAATACAATTGAGAATGATAACTTTAGGCTTTGTTGCATCATCCATGTTTCTACCATCCTCTGTAGCACATTTATGGATGCAGTTAACAAGGTCTTGAACACTCTCTGTTTCCTTTGAATCATCAACCAGCAACAAAACTTGAGTTGGTTTCTGGCTTTCCAGCCACATGAGCTTTTTGACTTGATCTGCAACTTCTCTTTTTGTTAATATTTTGTCTGTCAGTACAGCACATCTGAACTGTTGACGAAGGTTCCACAATATATGCATTGCTAATGTAGTGCCACCACAACCTGGGTGGTGGAACAGGTTGATCAACTTACAAGTGGTTTTAGGATATTTTTCATGAATTGTGATGATGTTTTTCAGATTGTCAAATTTGTCTCTTTGGATAAATGGCTTTGATTTCTCATTCTCACAGAAGTAGAAGTTCCACCAACGGACTTTACCTCCCCTGAAAAATTCCTCTTCAACTTGGATTTTGAATTCATGGAAACTTTGGCTATGTTCGTCGTAAACCTTCTCACATTGATTCAAGCACAAAATGTCAAGAGCTGACATTAAATCTTCATCTTTTTGCTTCAGCACAACAAAGCTGGAATCAGAAGAGGGAAGGAGTCTTTCAGATGAGTGGTTAAATTGACCAAGTGCCAGTATAGTTCCATTAATCTCACTGAGTGCCAGCTCATAGACTGACCGTCTACAGATGTCTGACTCACACTTCTTCTTTATTAGCTTCTTCCATTTCTCATATGTATTCGGAGATTCACAAATATTGATGATGTTTTCTTCTGCTGTGTGTTTGAGGAAAGCCATGTAAATGTCAAGCATGGGGTCTTTCTCATTGCAAACTTTTGAAAGCAAGAGAAATATGACGAGAGTTCTTCTTTGACTAAGAACCTCTGGCTTGCAAATGAATGATACCAATTGTTCAACATCTCTGCAAGCATGCCTTAACCAGGTACTGTAGTCCATCTGCATTTTACCATCCAAGTCATGTCTCCCATTGCAGAACACCCAGCTGGTCTGTTTGTAAAGATTAAGTTTCATTATAACATCATCTATCTGTCCGTCAAACTGAGAAGGCATATGCAGGTTGGCCACCCGTGATTCTCTGTAGGAATGGCATAGTCCACCTTGAGTTGCAGAATTTGGATCAAATTCTAGCACACAGAATAACTTCAACTTGGTCAGGAATTGAAGATATTGAATCTGTTCGTGACTACTCTTGTTTACAACAACAACTAAGTGTTCATAGTAGTCAAGAGAGTTCCCCCCACAAGTTAACAAATTCTTCAACTTGTCACCTTGGTTTGCCTCACTACTACTTAAGTTGCATGGCATCTTCAGTTGACCTATGTGAAAAACAAAACAAAATACACAAACAAAAACATATATCTTTTAGTTTAACTAATGGCAGTGTTGGGTAATGCACGCCAACTTAATATATTACCAAAATGCAGTAACTTGGAATATACAATAAATATATTACTTAACAAAACATCTTGTTGCACGTGTTGTGACATTACCTGACAATTGCATAACTACTCATTTACTATATTTTGTCATCAAATTCTTCCATGAATTCAAGGAATACATCTAACTCCTGTGTTAACTGTCCATAGCTGAGTAGTATGAGGTATAGGTGTACACCAGTAGTGTTTTCAGGAGTGATGTATTTTGTTCAGAGTCAGAGTCAGACCAGATGTGTTGTCCTGTCTGCCCGATGAGTAGATGCAAAGGCTTAAAGACATGCATTTGCATCTCAGTAGGTGACTGATGGCAAATTTGCTGTCCACTAGTTCTTAAGTCTGGTGTTTGCCCTCTTTTTTTCCTCAGTCACAATTTCAATTGTATTTGGTCCGATAGCTACTGTAAGTGGCCTTGCTTTATTGTAGGTATGCCATTAGTCGATGCAATATTTTCTATAAAAAACACAATTCAATATTCATTATTATTCATCATTATTTATTATCATTATTGCAACAATGATACTAAATATTGAATTATGTTTTTAAAGCATTTTTAAAGTAATATGTAACATTAATGTACCCTTGCTCAAACAGTAATATGTAGTATGAGTATATTACTTTAAAATGAAGGTAAAGTAATATATTAGGAAAAAGTATATATACACTGACTATTGGCACTTGTAAATTATACCACTATACCATTATCAACATTTTAGACGGTGATACACTTTAATAAACTATTAGGTGTGGAATGATTAATTAAAGTATACTGATTATAAGATTAGAAGATTTTTCAAGACATGTAAAACATTTATCTAGAGATTCTGATGTGACGGTTTATACAACATGTTGATCATTTTCATCATGTGAAATCAGTGAATAAGAGTGTAACCAGTTAACAGCAGTTAATTAATGTACACCAACATGTACAGTACCAGTACATTGCGGTATGCACAGATCCATTACTCACCAATGTTATCAGAGCCTTCTGGTACAGGTCCTGCATTTAAAGAGAGGAGGATAATGAAGTGGACTCTGAGAGTTTGCGTTAGATTCATGCAGTGGGTACTCTAGGCCAAGTTATCATCCTATCTATGAAGGATGCCATTCACATATTGTAATAGAACTACAATACCACATTTATCATTTAACCATTACATCTCACCTCAGACTGTGAAGCTTACCCTGAACTGAAGATTACGTTCCCTTTAAAAGAAAAAAAAAAGTCCTACATTTTTATCCCACAATTTTGTAACCCATTTTTTCACCCAGTGTTAATTCTTAATGATCCTGGGCACTACACACCCTCCGCCAACCTGGGGAGGCAGCGGACTGGCCTCAAGCTTCCTTCAATGCATGAGGAGTCCAAGCTGCCTTCTTTACACCTGACAGGGGGGAGTTTCCCTGGTTGGACGTAGTGTGTGGAAGGAACACATTATTCCAACCAGTTCCTGTCCCCTCCATCAGGCGCCCCGGCTGGCCAGGGGGAGGCAGTTTAGAGCCTAGGATTACTGCATGTTTTTGTCTACCGTAGGGGACACGGGAACAACATGCAAACTCCACACAGAAAGGCCCTTTTGCCAAAGTGCTACTTTTAACCTCACTTTGAGTACTTTATCACAAGCATTATAATTTTAAAAAGTTATAAAAAAAAATCTATACACTACATTGTCTAGGTTGAAAATTTTGAAGTGCTCCTTTAATAATAGACTAATAATAATAAACTTCTGATCTCACCAAGACTCTCCAACACATGGGGTTGGTGATGTTTAAGGGCATCATAGATCGCTGCTTTAGCCTCTGTCCCCCCTGGCCCTAGCACTCTTTCATATAGTGTCCTCATTTGGTCCATAGGTGTCTTCTCCCGTTGAATCCTGGCATAGATCTCAGGATGGACCATATTTTGCAGACTGTCCACTATAGCCATGACTACGCTAGTCCTTTGAATTAACTGATCTTTGTGCTGGATCACAAAATGTGCTGTTTGCAAGACAAGACAAAAAGAGACAGTGGAAGACATAAGAGATGCATCACAGAAAATGATTGTACTAGTGTGTGTGTGTGTGTGTGTGTATATGTGTGTGTGTGTGTGTGTGTGTGTGTGTGTGTGTGTGTGTGTGTGTGTGTGTGTGCGCGCGCGCGTGCGTGCGTGCGTGTGTGTGTGTGTGTGTCTGCACTAGCAAACAAATGCCAGTGAACCTATTATGACTGGATCTAACTGCATCAAATACTTAAAACGCTCACCTTTTTTTTCTGCAATGATCTTTTTTGCATCCATTTTTTCAGAAATCAAGCTGCCTCCATCATCCTGTTGTACACAGTCATGTTATTTCAAGTATATACAGTATATGTCATGCCCCAATGTGATTCTCAAAGCGTTCACAAGTTTTATATAGGCATTTTATTTTGAGGGAGGGGGCAAAAAACAACAAACAAACAAAACAATTGTGCACTTGGAGACAATGCGTTCTGTATAATGTTGATGTCACACACTGCATTTCCTGTTTGTTTAAACTGAATTGATTGACTGAAGGCCACTTCATTCTATTACAATTGTGCATCATGTGCAATCATCAAAGTGTGACTCATATTATATAAATAAAATGTGCTGATCTCAAGTGTGGCACATGGATGCTGTTCTCTGCCTGTGATTATGAAAGTAGTAAATAGCAGCTACATAACTTACAGGGTTAAAAATAGCCATCTTTAGAGTAGGTGGTTTGGGTTCTTTGCTTTGTGAAATTGAAGCTTGTTTCTTCATTGAATGACTTCTGTCTTCGTCTTTCATTGGCTCTTCAGTAGTGCCTGGTACTAGTTCACTGGCAGACAGGTCCGGTTGTCTTTCAACATGTTTTGTCAGGCTTGGCTCACTGCTGACATGTGTGCTGGGTTGTAGTGCGGGTTCAATTTTGCTGTCCAGTTTACGAAGCTCCGACAAAATCCTCACTGCCGGACCATGTTTTATATCTAGAGCCTGAAGATCTTGCTTTGTGAAGAAAACCAGACAGTCTCCTGACACCTCCTCATCTTGAAGGCGTTCTGCAAGTGGGGTATACAGATTCAACTCCCTCATCCACTGGTACACCTGCTCCTTTGTCCATTTTTCCACATATGCTGGGTACTGTGGTTCCTGTTTTGACCCACCTTTCTGTTTTTCTAGAAAAGCTATGATTTTGACAGCAGGTCCATGTTTTATTCCCATGTCCAACACATCTTTCTTCTCAAAGTGAACCAGATGCTCCCCTGATACATCTTCCTCGAAGAATTTGGGTGCAATTCCAGATGAACTTTGCGCTTGGTGTAGCCAGGTATGGTGTAAGTCCTCTCATTGGCTGCATGGCAGCAAATCAGGTTTGGGGCCGTGCTCATTGGTTGCATGGCAGCAAATCAGGTCTGGGGCCTTGGGTAGGCCGAAAGCCTATACCACCAGCCCTGGGCCTGAGCTTACCAAATAATTACCCAGAATAATTAAAACCTGCAAGTCAAAAGGTTCAGAAATCACCTGACCCCCCCAATTAAAAATGTTACTGCACTCCCCTACTTTGTTCATCATGATTTGAAGCTCTTGATGACTGGTTTTAATTATTCTGGATAACTATTTGGTAGGCCCAGGCCCAGGCCTGGTGGTATAGGCTTTCGGGCCTACCTCAAGGGCCCAGACCTGATTTGCTGCCATGCAACCAATGAGCACGGCCCCAAACCTGATTTGCTGCCATGCAGCCAATGAGAGGACTTACACCATACCTGGCTACACCAAGCGATCTGGAATTGCACCCTTTGTCTGCATATTTCTGATGAACTTTGACCTTTGTGGTTAACCATAGATGAACTTCTTCCACTGTCCATTTCTCAGGATCAGATGCCAGATCACTTCCTATGCCGCTCATTTTGGTTCAACTAAAACGAATAAAAGGCAGAACATTAATCATAAAGCATCACATCAACTAATTTTACATGAGAATCCAAAGCAAACACTATCTAACCCTAACCTGATTATGTCATTTTGACACATAACTTCAAAAGATACAGCACTCTAGATGAGCATAAATATCTCTGACAGGTCTGCATTTGTTGGTCACACACCTTAATTGCCTTATTTGGCCTAGTGGAGATAACAAAGATTAAACATTACATCCTTATGGTCCCTTATTGCCCTTCATCTAAATCTTATTAGTTTAGAGGTAGTTCATAGTCAGTGTTGTTGTACTGTAGTAGTTTTCCTTTTTCAGCAGAACACCCTTTTGAGTCGAACATATGAAACTGCCAGCTAAACACTGACACTAGACCCATATGGCTCCATTTTGTCAGCACTAAACCCCATCTCTAAACTATCTCTCTCTCTCTCTCTATATATATATATATATATATATATATATATATATATATATATATATATATATATATATATATATATATATATATATATATATATATATATATATATATATATACACACACACACACACACACACACACACACACACACACACACACACACACACACACACACACACACAAACACACAATTTTGAATAATTACTATTACAATTACTGTAGCTGGGAGTTAGGAGACTGGTATATAAATATGTCTGCCAGGCTAGGTGTCCCAGGCCTGCATGTGTTGGTCACACACCTTGCCTTTGGCCTAGTGGAGATAATGAAGCTTAAACATTAACTACACTTCTTTATTGTCCCGGTATGGGATTTAGAGGTAACTCACAGGAACATGCAGTTGAATATGCCAAGGTAAAACTATTAGTCTGGTCATGCCAGGCTAAATAAAATTGCAAAAAGCAAAAGCTAACCAGGTGCTCAACTGGAGGTAGTAAACGGTAAAAATAGTAAAATAGGTGCTCACAGGGATCACTGGGAACATACCATAGTGAAGATTAAAAAAAAGCGACGATCCGCACACTAAAGTAAAAGATAAGCCAAGTTAAAAAGGATGAAGACTGCTTCATCAGGGCATAGACTCAGTCTAGGCCCTGATGAAGACTGCTTAGCAGTTGAAACATGTTGGCATTTGTGCCTTTTTAACTTTAACAGGCTTATCTTTTACTTTTGTGTGCCCGGATCGTCGCTTGTTTATCTTCACTAAATAAAATTGCAACTTTATAGTTGGCTCTCCTCAAACAATTAAGCATGGGTTGGCTTGTGCACATGTTAAAAACGTTATATGACAAAATTATATTGGGGGCAGAAATGGGATTACCAAAAACAACTGATGCAATACGGCAATGGCAAAATCAATACAAAAACATACAGTTCAAGGCAGGGGGTTAAACATACAGGTACACACCAATAAACCCACAAAGATCTCACAGTCTTAACAACAGACGGAAGTTGTGTGCAACAGGACAGTCCTGGACTTTAAAATGGTTACCCTGTTAAAGATGGAGAGAAAACAATGAATACATGCCATATAGAAAAAATAAATAAATCTATGGCTTAGTTGCTTATAAGTACCTTTCAAACAAAACATATAGCTCAAATAACAACCAAATAAAAGGGTACAATACAATAGTGGAAAACAGTGACTGGACAGTCCCGTTAAGGAAACAGACAAAACATTCGGTAAGCTTCTGGCAGAATCTGTGGACACTGTGTTCCAGCAGCTTCTAACTCTGTAGACTTTTTTTTTTGGGGGGGGGGGGGGGGTGACTCCCGACCAGTATTACCTGTGCAGCAGGTTATATATAGCTCACGTCTGTTTCCTGATCATGGCAGTGACATCATGGCAACTGTGCCATGCAGTTTATACTTACAAACAATTGTTGATATTAGGACCTGTATCTGACTTGAAACAGCTTCAACTGACTTTCTTGACTTTAGTGTATTCTATTATTTGCTTTTTCAGATTAATTGTGAGCTCCTTTGATTTTCCCATTTTGTTATTTGTGGGTTGTGGCCAAACAAAGTCTATTCATGGGTCTCATTTGTAGCCCTTTAGCGGCCATATTGAGGACCTACATAGCTTATATTGCCTAAGTTGGTCCTCAACATGGCTGCTAAAGAACTACAAATGAGACTCATGAATTTAGGACTCAGAGACGTGAACACACCGTACCTAGTACTAGTCAATCATCACTCACAAAAAGTTAAGAGGCAATGACACAGAGCTAATTTGATTGACAACTTTCTACATGGCCATGGGTAATAACATATATTTTCTTCATGTATATTAATGAACCAGCAGATTTTGTCACATTTTCAGAAAACACATAAACACTCATAAAAAAATATATATATATACACAAATAAATTCAAGATCTTTTGCACGACAAAGTATGTGCACAACATTTCTAAAAAATGACTGTTTAAGATTTCCCTCAGACAGAAAAGTTATTTAATTCCTTACTTACTAATGGCTTGTAGTTCCAACAGAGCCCTCTCATAGGAAACCATCTCTCTTGTAGCGATCGGCTGATGTGTACATGAATAATTATACTGTAAATGGTAGCCACTGATTGGCTACAATGTACTGTGAACTCAGCCAATTGAATCACAGATTCATTCTGGCATGAATTAGTGATGACTCAGGAGGAGTGGTGGAGGACAAAGCTCAAGTAATGTCTCTGCTCGAGTTAAGCGTTCCTCATTGAATATTACTCCACTACAACTGAAGTGCCTGTCATTTATTGTTTTTGTCTGGTAAGATACGGGGATCAACATGCCATTTTACTTTGCTTACTGATCAAATCAGTTTGCATCCTGTTTCATCATCCACTGAATTATCCTCTTTATTCTGCTTTTTACAGGTTGCTTGCCAGCAACCTATACTCAGATAACACTCAGATAGCTATAGTCACTACACTAGCAGCGAATTTGGCAAGATTTTCACAATTGATTGCCACTGTAGGTGCAGCAATGCATTTGCACGGTTGAGACCAAAACAGTACTTTCCATGATTTGGCTGTCCTCTTAGCAATAAATAGAGGGTAGTGCACATGCATAAAGAGACTTGTAAATCAAGTGGCAAAGTGAGTTTAATGTTGTTTAATGCAATCAAATAGGACTTTTCTGTTTGGATATGGGCTGTCAAAGCCGGACAGCAGATTTTGCCTCTCAGTAGGCGTTCCTGCATAAGTTACCGGCCGTGATGTCACAGCAAAAGCTGGGCTGGCCTTTATACAAAACGGTAGGGTGTGACCAACAGCAGCTGTGCCTTAGTATACCAAACAAGACATAATATCTGGCTAGGTGCTCATTGTCAGAAGATAATTAATTAATTCATCACCCTGAAGGTGAATCTCCCGACACTGACATCTAGCCAGATATTATCCTGCTTATTACATGCAATGACCCAGAACACAACAACACATGAAATGATCACATAGTGTTATTTGCCAGGTGAAAGCCCCCCAGTATGATCATTGTAGTAACATGTATGTGTCTGTCACAATCTCATGTTTAATTTCTGACTGTTGTCTGCTGTGTTGCTCTACACTGTCTCACAGTGTTCATTCTGCGTGGCTGCCAGGGATATGCAATATAGTATGCCTGTTCCATTCCCATTGTCCGCTTTGCCGTCCCATTGGCTAGAAGCAGCCAATCACAAGTAGGTGGCGAATGAGTCATCTGCACTCTATGACTAGAATTGTAGGCAGGTTTGACCTGACAAAAAGCATTCCATAAGCGTTGAGCTGGTTGCGTCTGCCCAGCTGCAAGACTGGAGCACTGTCAGAAGGCAGTAAATAGAATCTGCTTTTTTCCATCTCTCGCGCAAATGTTTTTTTTTTTTTTAATGTTTAGTTGTAAATGACATTGTGTGATACAGTGCATGTGTTTACATGGAATGACACAGCTGCTGATCAGAGGGTTGGATAGGCAGCCGCCTTATAGAGTAGAGTGGTCTGTTGTCCAGAAATAACATAGGCCTATAGATGTTAACATACAGAGAATTCAGCGATTTACCAGACAGAATCAAGCATTCAACCAGGCCATGTAATAAGAGCATGATGCACTAAGCACATGAAATTATCACAAAGAGCTTACATGTATGTGAATGTAACTGACAAAGTCATTATATTCACAAGTAAAAAAGGAACTCTAAACACAGGATCACAAATAAACAAAGACTAACTAGGCACAACTAGGAGCAACTGGGGACACTGGGGACAGCCCTGTCTTTCTAATGCATACTGTACATGCACACACGTACTACTACACAAGCAGTTGCGAGATGATCTCAGTCCCAGCCCTTCCATCTGGTGGACATAATAACGTGACAGTAGCAAATCTGCCGCCAGGAAGATCTTGTCCCAGCCAAGACTCACACAGAAACCTCAAACAGATATAAACTTTAAAAGGTCAAATGCAAATTAGCAGCCCATTGTAAAACTTTATAGCAGAACTGTAAAAGTCTCTCAAATGGCATGTTAAAATACAGTACAGTCAATGCAGCTCCATGTTCTGGTAACCTACATGTCACCAGATGCTCTCCATATATGTACACTACAGAACATAGAATTTACTCAGAATTTACCATTTTGATGTACTTGGCTTTACTGGAGTATTTCCAAGTTTCAATACTTTATAGGCCTACTTCTACAACAATCAGTGGCATTAACAGTAGGCCTACATTTAGAATGCTGCGGCCATTTGAGTAATTTAGTATTTCAAGACACTTTGAATCCCTGCATATTCTTTAACTAATATTTCTGTCTTGTTTGCCCTCCCAGAGCCCCAGTATTTAGCCTAGCCCACCTGCAAGTGAATCCTTAGAATGGACTTTGTGTTACTTTAGAATGACTGACTGAGATTAACCATATACAGCTAATAGAACTGACCTGATTCCCAAAAGCACCCACCCCAACCAATGGCTATTCCAAGTCCAAACAGCCCCAAGTACACAACTCCTTCCAGCGGCATTTGATCTCACTGGTTCTGAACAGAAATTAAAGGAGGTCGACTCACTGTATTCGGAAACACAGATGTGCTAGCCAGAAGCTGTCCACCTCTCTGAGTGGTACATTCATGATATTTGTTTTGCTGTCAGCTGTTATTGTGGTCCCCAGGCTAAATGATGGAACCAGGTGTAACTCTTTGAGAGCGTAAACGTGAAACCAAATGAACCCTTCCGGGTCCATTTGGTTTCACGTTTACGCTCTCAAGAGTTAAAATATTCCCCATCTGAATTAGCTACACAACTAGAAGATTTATGGTCATTTTGATCTGTATGTTTGCCTGTTTTATTTTCTCTACGAAATCCAGCTAGGAATTGTGGACAAAAAAGCAAAAGCAACCTTTAGTTTTGGGGTCTGTGCGGCTAACATGTCATCAAATTGGTCTGTGGCTCAAATTCTGAATAAATAGTGGGCCTGGTATGTAAAAGTTTGAAAACCACTGGTATCGACAATTAACATTAACGAATCACGATTTTACTTCTGCATGCATGTTACTGTCATTTCTCCTCTCCACTTTTAGAAGTGCTGGGACGCCTCTTAAAGGGGAATTCCACCCATTTTCATTTTTTTTCTGAAAAATGGAAACTCATTAACATGGTGCAACACATCTTGATTATGTCATCCAGATGTATTTCACCATGCTATTGATTTTTTTAGACCTTTCTAGGAAACACAAAATGGGGGAACTTTTTTTTTTTTACCATTTACCATTGTCCACACAACATCTCTAAGGTATATTAATGACATAGATAAAATATTGACAACGAGTGGAATTCCCCTTTAAGACACTTGCATGCACACTTGCATTTGCATGCGCATTTGCGTGCACCTGCGCAACACACACAGACAGGCTATTAAAGTATAGCATATTGAGAAAGGTTGTTTACAATGCCTAATTGTATCCATGAAAGTAAATGACAAGGCAAAAAACATAGCCCTACTTTTGCCCCAGCTGCAGGACTGGGGCAAATGTGAGAAGATGTAAGATGTGAGAAGTGGGGGGACGCCGTCCCCCCGCGTCCCCCCTCCACTACACCCCTCTCCAGAGACCCTCCCATGCTAGCCATGGCCCTGCCTCCATCCAGCACACAGCTGTCACTCCCTTGGCCACTGCCCAGCCTGCTCAGAGCGCTGCCGGGGGGCAGAGGGGCCACATCTCCATCATGAGGGTCCTCATCTCCTTTGAGGGCACCTGGGAGCCCTTTGACATGTCTCCTGGTCACACTGTGGGTGCCATTAAGCAGATGGTCAAGGTAAGGGGGGGGAAACGGCATTATTAAATCAGGGTTTAAATCAGTTTTTTTTTTTTGTTGTTGTTGTTGTTTTTTGTTTTTACAAAAAAAAAGGAAAAATAATATTTTTTTGACCAATCACATGGTTTCTACAGAGACAAACCGGATTGTTTCGATTCATGTTGTATCAGCATTTACTGTAGCAAATGTTTGTTTTGGCAGTAAGCAAATTCATGCAAATTCACTGGAGATTGTGTTATTTCTTGTGTCTGTGTGGGTAGATCACACAAGTAGCCAATTATTTTCACAAATGCAATTTCACCGTTTGCACAATTTAATCACTTTATGTCTAGGCACAGTGGCATTTCTAAGCAATGTGGAGCCCTAGGCAAGATTTTCCCTGGAGCCCCCCTTACCAAATGGACCCGGTTGGGGGGGGCTCCAGGGAAAATCTCCTGTAAAATGGCGTCCCCAAGGGATAAAATGAACTATTTTTAAACTAAAGAACATTATGTGTTTTTAATGTTCAATGCTAGTTATAGAGGACAAGTATAATGTATTTATCCATATATAGTCTTATTAGCCTGGTATCCTTTTAAAGCATGTCTGGTGGTCTTCCCCTCCCCTCACCCCCCTCCCCTCATAATCGCCCCCTCCCCTCATGGCGCCCTAGGCAAGTGGATAGTCTGCCTAATGGCAAAAACGCCCCTGTCTAGGCACATTGAGCTGCATTTTAATGTAGCTTTTTTTTTTAAACATCCCCAATGTCTTCCTTATAGGATTTCTTTCACATGCAACTGTCAGACGACAACCAGGTCCGACATGTCTTGGAGCTGAGCTATGCTGGCGGAGTCCTGCAGGACAGCTGGACTCTGTCTGACGTGGGCATCACTGCTGGCAGTGCCATCAGATGCCTGATTAAGGTAATGATCACACAGTCATAGATGCCATCAGGGGCGGATCTAGGCATGGGCATGAAGGGGGGGCTAAATGCCCTGACTGCCCCACCAAACATGATGGCATGCAAAACAATCCACATTTCAAAGATACGGTACAGTATCTTTGTATCAATAGTCTAACGGCATATGTGATAAGGCCAGGACCCCTGTAAGCTCGTAGATCGTAGTTAGGTGTGATTTTTGACTAGGAGCTATGAATTCAGATCAATCTGAGATTTAACTAAAGAAATAATAATATTTACTATTATTATTTTAAAAAGAAATAAAGGAAAACATACACAATACTATAATATTGTATTCCTTTAAATAAAGTGCCAGACATATGCTCATAGCAGAATTTGTGTGATTGCTTGCATGTGTGTGTTCCATATTAGGGTTTATGGACTGTGTTTGTTTCCCACATGCAAGTGTGATGTGCAGTGTCTTACTTGTATTAACATGATCTTTGATGAGCACTTTATGCCTGCAAAAGGACACACTGAAATCTCACACTTCTCGTAGTCTTTTATTTATTTATTTATTTATTTATTTATTTATTTATTTATTTATTTATTTATTTATTTATTTATTTATTTATTTATTTATTTATTTATTTATTTATTTATTTATTTATTTATTTATTTATTTATTTATTTATTTTTCTGCCAAGATCAAATGTTTTCATCCACAGTATTTTCCTCCCTGTGTCCTTGAGTTCTCACTCCACAGCAATGCATCTGCCAAACGTGAAGTGAATAGATTGTTGCACAAGAAGATATACGAAAGCCAGCCTCCCCCTTAACTTTCCATCTTGGAAAATAAATAAATGCTCCGGTCAACATATCACTTTCATCTAATGTAATAAACTCCTATAGTCTCATTTTGACTCAAATGAGCCAGTTATTGGATAGTTTATCACAGAACAAATTGAATACAAAACACAGCAATAACTTGGTAAATGTTACCCCAAAGACGTCATTACAGACTGTCGCTTTGTGTAGAACTATTGCGATAGCAACACTGTGTCCCCAAGGCAAAACCAGTTTAATGGGGAATGGCTTTATGACTCTTACTTTAGTTTTCTACTCTGACAAAACATGTTGTAACTGACAATCAAACACAAGGGTTTGTTTTTACTATTGGGCCACATACTAGGCCCATCTCTAGGCAACTTTGCTTTAATGCTGACTGTGTGTGTGTGTGTGTGTGTGTGTGTGTGTGTGTGTGTGTGTGTGTGTGTGTGTGTGTGTGTGTGTGTGTGTGTGTGTGTGTGTGTGTGTGTGTGCGTGTGTGTGTGTGCGCGCGCATGCGAGAGAGACAGGAGAGACAGTGTGAGTGTCTAGCTTGAGTTTGTGTGCTATATCTTGCTTTATCCACAAGGTGGCAGCAGGGCCATTCCTAGCAGGCTATTTGGTTTGACTGGACATTAATAACAGTTTGGAGAATTACAGTACCTTTCAGGCACAACTCAATACAAGACAGTTAACTAACTGGGGGTGGACAACACCGACACAGCATTTCTACTTACAATACAGCTCATGATATTAATTTCATCACAACATTTGCATGTGTTAGTGACAGTTGGTCATTGGTAAGGCGGGCTCTTTCAGATAAATATACCTTCTTTAAATAAATAAATAATATCATCCTGTAAAAATGTATACTAGGCTGAAATGGCTGAATAGTAGGAACTAGCAGCAGATTGTACAGGATATCCTGTACAATCTATAGGTCAGGTATGCAAAACAATACAGTAAGAAGCTATATGCTCTTCCTTATAAAGGTAATCAACACATTTCAGAATGCAGCCTCTTAATTGCCCACTCCAATGTATAATTGCTATGAAATCCGTTTATTGTATTCTATTTTATAGTATAGGATTGTTTGGAAAAGTGACTTTATTGCGAACGCAGATCTACACTCTATGAAAGCCAGGCAGGCTTTCATAGAATGAGTGAGTGGTACATCACACATTTTATATATGGAGTGAATATGGGAAGTGAACCTTACCTTACTGGTAAATGAGGATTTTATTCTGTGTGTAGCCAAGCTCTAAATTTATTGTCTGTTTTTTTTTCTAGAATGAACACAAGCCTGTGATGTATGTGTTCAATGCGGTGACGAGGCAGACGATACCTATCATGGGAACTGAGTCTGTCTTGAGCACATCTGTGGCCAGACTCAAAACCCTGGTCTCCCTTCAGTGTGGCCTCCCTGTCAGTGCCTTCAGACTGAGCTTGGCCAGTGGAGTGCAACTCTACGACTGCAACTATTTACACGACTACGCAATTGAAGTGGGTACGAGCCATTCTCTTTCTTTGGGTTCTCTATGCATTTTTCAACCACGTTATTTCTTGACTGGCTGTGAAAGGACGGAGCCTGCAGATGTAAGTGACGAGCGATGAAATTGAACTAAGTAATCACTTAGTTCAATTTCATCAGCTTGTTGGACTGCCCTACAATAGACAAGTCTCACTAACCCATTGACATTTGTGATTTGCCCTGTTCCAGCTCCTAAACATGCCTAATCGCATGCACACGCACGCACGCGCGCGCGCGCACACACACACACACACACACACACACACACACACACACACACACACACACACACACACACACACACACACACACACACACACACACACACACACACACTACCATAGCAACCCTTCTACCATAGCAACCCTGTCATCATCAAATCAGCTTATAGGTCAGTCCTTTGGAGTTCACCACAAATTGCAAGAACCCAGTGTTAAATCTCTGGGGGTATAGGATCTCAACGCTTTCTGGTTGCGTTTAGCAGCAAATATATCCTGATAAGCAAAGCCAAATGGGTAACCTGGGAATGGAGGACCTGATCCCCCTGATTAACAAGCTTCAAGATGCTTTCACCACCATTGGCCAGAATTGTAATTTTGACCTCCCTCAAATTGCTGTTGTCGGTGAACAGAGTTCTGGAAAAAGCTCGGTTTTGGAAAGTTTTGTTGGCAGAGACTTCCTTCCACGTGGATCAGGCATTGTTACCCGTCGACCTCTCATCCTGCAGATGGTCAACAATGAAACAGAATATGCAGAGTTCCTGCACTGTAAAGGGAAGACGTTTGTGGACTTTGGTGAGGTCCGATCAGAGATTGAGGCGGAGACTAACCGGATCGCAGGCTCCAACAAGGGTATCTCTACTCTCCCCATTACCCTGAGAGTGTACTCCCCAAACGTGCTGAATCTGACCTTGGTTGACCTGCCAGGGATGATCAAGGTTCCAGTTGGGGACCAGCCTGTGAACATCGAGCAGCAGATTTGGGACATGCTGTTACAGTTCATCTCCAAGGAGAGTTGTCTGATCCTGGCTGTCACCCCTGCCAACACCGACCTGGCCAACTCAGATGCTCTCAAGATCGCCAAGCAGGTGGACCCACATGGTCTGCGCACCATTGGTGTTGTCACAAAACTAGACCTGATGGACGAAGGCACCGACGCAAAGGACATTTTACAGAATAAGGTTTTTCCACTGCGTAGAGGATATATTGGCGTGGTAAACCGAAGTCAGCAGGACATAGATGAGAAGAAGGACATTCACACTGCACTGGCTGCAGAGAGGAAATTCCTCCGGTCCCACACAGTCTATAGACACATGGCCGACTGTATGGGCACACCGTACCTACAAAAGACCCTCAACCAGCAACTTGTTAACCATATCCGTGACACTCTGCCTGGCCTGCGCAATAATCTTCAGAGTCAACTCCTCTGTCTAGAGAAAGAAGCAGAGGAGTACAAGAATCTCCGCCCTGATGACCCCACACACAAGACCAAGGCCTTATTGCAGATGGTGCAGCAGTTTGGCATAGACTTTAAGACGTGTATTGAGGGCTCTATGTACCAGGTGGTGGACACTAATGAGCTATTGTGCGGTGCTGAGATCAACCACATATTCCACAAGCGCTTGAACAATGAGTTGGTTAAGATATCTTTTAATGAGAAGGAGCTGAGGAGGGAGATAAGGAATGCCATCAAGAACGTACATGGTGTTAGAAGTGGCTTGTTCACTCCGGAGTTGGCGTTTGAGAGCATTGTAAAAAAGCAGCTTGCTGAGCTGAAAACGCCCTGTCTAAAATGCATCAATATGGTCATTAAGGAGCTAATCAGCACAATCAGGCAGTGCACCAACAAGCTTAGGTCCTATCCTAGAATGAGAGATGAAATAGAGAGGGTTGTCACAACTTATGTGAGAGAGAGGGAAGGCAAGACCAAGGACCAGGTCATGCTCCTGATTGACATTGAGCGGTCTTACATCAACACAAGCCACGAGGACTTTGTCGGCTTTGTAAATGCCAAGCAATGTAACCCATTAGTCAAGAGGAGGGCCTTTTCCAACCGGACGATCCGTAAAGGATGGCTCACCATCAACATGAGCATCATGAAGGGAGGTCCCAAGATGTACTGGTTTGTCCTGACTGCCGAGACCCTCTCCTGGTACAAAGATGAGGATAAGAAAGAAATGATGTACATGTTGCTGCTGGATGACTTGAAGCTACGAGATGTGGAGGGGAAAGGTGTTGAGACATGGCTGAAAGTCCCAATGAGTGGTTCCAAAAAACACTCATTTGCCATTTTCAACACTGAGCAGAGGAACGTGTATAAAGATATGCCTGAGGTTGAGCTGGCTTGTGTGTCCGAGGAGGAGGTGAACAGTTGGAAGAACTCCTTCTTCAGAGCAGGAGTTTATCCTCAGGACCCCGGTGAACATGGTAAGAGTACAACAAACACAGGGTCTAGTGGCTGCAATTCCCCTCATGACCTTCAGCTGGAGAGGCAAGTGCAGAACCTCCGCAAACTGGCAGACTCATATTTTGCCATCATCAGCAAGTCCATCAAAGACCTTGTGCCCAAAATAATCATGCACCTCATGATCAACAGCACAAAGGACTTCATCCACACAGAATTACCATCATACCTGTATTCATCAGCGGACAGGAACAACTTGATGGAGGAGTCTGCCGACCAGGTGAAGCGCAGGGAGGAGATACTGCACATGTACCACACCCTCCAAGAGGCGCTCCGCATCATCGGTGACATCAGCAGCACCACCATCTCCACCCCCGTGCCACCACCTATTGGCGACCTCTGGAACAAAGAGATGGGGCTGGTGGTTGCAGAAGCACCTGCGCCCTCAGCAAGCTGCTCACTTGTAGTGCAAGACCTGTTGCCACCAGAACGGCCCCTCAATCCCCCTCTCACCTTTGGACCCCATCCTAACTCCTCTCTTCCGGGCAGTCCACCAATAATCAATGCTTCGAGCCGTTACCAGAAGCCTATAAATGCTCCTCCACAGATTGTCTCCCGGCCAAACCACATACGGTTGTGGTGGAAGAAGTTCTTCTAGGTTTTCTATTAATAAAGGATCATTTTGAATCACCGTGGTGCAACCAGCTTCGTCAGGCTTCTACACAGGCCCGAATATAGGCCAGCTGTGGCATGGCCCCTTACTATGGAAGCCAGACAGAAAGTATCATTCAGTCTGGCTGCCTGTCTATCTGTTTGTCACCACTCCATATTTAGCCATGGCAGACGGGGTGGCCTCTATGGAGATGCCACACTGTGGAAATGCTTGTAAATAATTCATGAGCTGCGTTCGCTTCCTGCATTAGTAAGACGCGCTTTAGTTCTACAAAAACGCAATGATGACAAAGGTGAGGACCAAGATTGTGATTGAGTTCATGCATGACAATATAAGAGCGCCCCTCACTTCACATGGGTGTGTTTTTACATCTTTACAAATAGTTTGGCAACTCTAGAAAAGACTGTCAAAGACATTTAAACAAACTCAACTCGCCAATCACAAATTGTTTTTTCACTTTTCCGTCCTCACTTTCATCTTCAATGTTTCCACAAGTTCCAAAAGCCTTCTAGGTTCCAAAAGCCTTCATAAATAATAAAGCATTTGCAGTGTCACTGAACAACTTATTTGTACTGTTCAGGAGACAAGCTATACACCAAACACCTTAGTCTAACAAGTCCCTGCCAAATCGTATTGGAAATAGAAGATGTCTAAATCAATAACAAAGTTCAGACAGGTAATACATTGAAAAGCTTTAATAGGGGTAAACAAAAATAGATGTCTATAGCTTTTGTTGTTTTAGGGTTTATTTTTTATTTGACTGATCAAAAGTGCATGTGGTCGGGATGACTTGGGCGCTCTGCTTGCACACAAGTGGGCCATGACAGAGAGCAGTTCTACTTCCGGTCTGTCTTCACTGTAAAGGCACAAAAGCGATGAACGCTTTTGCTCCATAGAGTCATCTATATTGCTAAAAATGATTAGCTTTAGCTAGACATGAAGCTGACCAATGATTTAAAATCATTACTGACAAACTCAATGGTTGATTAGTCTTTACTGACAAGCTCAATGCCATCGGCATGCTGTCACATTACGGGAAAATCGACATACAATACAGAATTAGTTCTCATAAATAAACAACAAGACTGAACATGTCATTTCTTACGATAAATGTACCACGTGTATAGGACTACATTTAATCCACATATTTTTAGAACCGCTCTCCGCTACCAGGCCCCCCTAGTGCCAAAATTAGTGAAAAACCCCTAGCAGAGAATCTAGTGCTTTTTTGCTGGTGAGTCGGGGCGAAAATTGATTGACAGCGCCAAAGATAAAACCCTAAATTTCACCATTTTTCCTCCTATGCTAGTCCTCCTTCCTACAAGGAAAGGACCATTGGTAACCAAATGGACCCTTATACATCTGTAACTCTGAGCTCGTAAAATGAAACCAAATGGGCTCTTATAGGTCTATTTGATTTGGTTTCATTGCTCTCTTTTTATATTTAAACATCTGAACTACATCATTTTCAAGAATCTACACATTTAGAAAATGTAGAAGAATTGCTATTTTGACCGACATTTTGCCAGTTATTTCTCCTAAATTAGTCAGAGACTAAACTTAACACTAAAGTTGATACTCCGTGGCATGCAGAATAAATTGTAGGCCCTGGTATGAAAAAGGTTGAAAACCACTTCTCTAGTGCATTCTAGATACAGGCAGACCTACGTATATTATAGAAAAACATTCATGTTAAAACAAGATCCTCTGATAGGCGTGTTCAACTGTCGATATTATTTGGTCGCTCACCGTCGCTGACTCGTTGGTCTTTTCATTGATTCTCAAACATTTCACATTTCATTTTTAGCCCCTCCTGCGCTTTTGTCCACCTACATCTCAATATTTGCTATTGACAATGAAAGGAGAAATTACATCAAATGTCTGCCAATTATGAGTGAAATGTAACCAACCAGTCACATAAGTTGTTCATGAGATTATGGGCTCGATTTTGGTTACATTAGCCCTTATACGCAGCACTTAGCATTGGGGAAGAGGCGTTCCCACACTAAAGTTGATAATTTCCTAACCATCCTATATCCCTTAAAAGCAGAGTTGTACCCGAACGCGTTCAAAGAACGAAAGTTCTTTGAACCGTTCATATTTTTAAGGAACTTGAACGGAACGGCCCCTGTATCTGCTTGAAGAACGGCGGTGTGAACTCGTTCATTTCTGGCGTGAGTGAACGTCACTTTTCTTGCGTTCGATTTTGTTCAAGAGCAGGGCTCGACAGGCTCGCATTTGTGACTAAAATGTTCATAGCACCGGTGCGAGTATTTACATTATACTGTAGTACGGCGGTGTTGTTCGCTAAAATAGAGCAGATATACAAGCTAACAACGTGTTGAGGCTCGAGGCATCCTTAGCTTGAAGATCTGTTCTCCTTGCCCACCGCCCCGCCCCTCCCTCTGCTCTGTCAGCAGCGCACAGCATCAGACAGCCAACACACAGCACCAAGGGAGGACGCTTCTCTCCAACACGTTGAATGAGCTTCTAATGCTGTTCATGTTGGTAATAATCTTCCTGCGCTATGCGTGTATTTAAATCATATACTGTCTGCGCAGCAACCTTTTGCCTCACGCACGTGTGACGCTATCCCGTGATTAATCATAAACGCACCACATGCGCGCTCGGACGCACAACACTTCTTATCATCATTGCCTGATTTGCCGTCGGATCGTTTTCATTTTTATTTACCGGTAGGCTACAATTAGCCTACTACAAGCAGAGGCGGCCTTAAGGTTTGGGGGACCCTTTCACATTGTTATTAATATAACAATATGGGCTATTGTATAGAGTTGGGATACCCGACCGAAACAATAGCCGCGACGGCCCGGGCTCATTTGCTTAAAGGAGAATTTCACCCCAAAACTTTTTTTTATCTTTATTTGCAGTTATTTATTTAGAAAAAAGTGGTCCAGGTGCTGTTTTGTGAAAACGCTCCTTAATGGCTGTTTCCCCTATCCCAAAATAAGCTTATAATGTGGCTAATGGGTCAAATGCAAGTTCACCTATATACATCACTCCAAAATGCATTTTTCTGCTATATATTGTCTCCCCACCATGTCAGTAGTGTGTTAACACTCACACTTTCACTTTCACTTTTGGTTCAGCAGTGGTTCAGCCATAAACCATGTGCCACGCCCCCACCTTTCGAGACAGCTGAATCACTGGGCTTTCAGTCGACCTGGCTATGTTAATAAATTGATATTGTAAAATAGTAGCCAACTTGGAAAAATGCTAAGCATTGAGCCCTGTTCAAGAGTGAGACTAGAATGAGCTGAAAATAGAGCAGATCTACAAACTCAGTGACACACTTTGAGCTTGTTGATCTCTATTTCTGCTGATATTTTCTGCTCTATTTTCAGCACACAGAGATGCACAGGGCTGGACTGAACTGAGCGCCTTCATAATAAAATCTTCACAAATCAACTAAGGACATCTTCAGTTGTATATGGCTATGGGCTGCAATCATTTTGAACAAAAAAAAAGAGGGAGGGGAAAAAAGAACGAAAAAGAACTATAATAGTTCTTTTTTTGGAACCATGAACTTTAGTTCTAAAAATTCAACAATGAACTATGAACGGAACAAGTTCGTTTTTAAATGTATGAACTATGAACTGAACTATTTCAGAAAAAAAGAGAACTTTCCCAACACTGCTTAAAAGCCTCCTATACCCGTTAAATTATGCATAGGTGTGGTTTGGGCGTTTTTAGCTTTCATCCAATCCGTGTTGGTCTTGCCATTCCCTTTAATTCATCCCATATCTATTTCCCTTATCCCTACTGCTAAGCCTGACCCATGACAGACGCATACATGACATGAGTAGCCTATTCTCAAAGATTATAGCTCTCATTTTCAAACAATTATAGCTCGGTCAATTCTCAATCATTTCTTACTATTCAACATGTTATGTTGAAAAAAATGTTCCTTGTTTTTTTGCTGTATGTGGCGTGCATTTATCCCAAGTCTGCGAAATGTTATCAAGTAAATGGCAGAAAAGTCGGGAATTCGCGGCAAAAGAGACGTCTTTTTGATCATTCATTTCTCGGTCAATTCTGGGCCATTTTTTACATTTCAAAATACAGCGTGACGGGAAAAAGCTTCTCTCTCAGATGCTGTATAGAATATGTGGGTAGGTCTTCTCTACGATGCGGGATCGAGCAAAATTTAAGTGTCGGGATCTCGGTGGACCGTTTCCACCAAGATCCCGCCTATGACCTCCAGTCACAAATAACGGTGTCGGCATAAAGAATAGTGGCTAAGGGAAGAGAAAATGTGACCAAAATAGCAATAAGGGAATTCGCTGCGGGTATCGGGTAACGTTAGGGACAACGGGTGGAACGAAAATCGCGCCACAAGTATGATAATATATAATGATAAGAGTGCCCCTCTCTTCTTACTCTACCTACCAACCTACCTACCTACCTACCTACCTACCTACCTACCTACCTACCTACCTACCTACCTACCTACCTACATAATACATACAGTACATAGGCTACATACATATACAGTATAGCTGTACATATATGGGCGTACAGATAGGAACGGCGTTTGTTGATCTTTGCTACCATAGTAACCCTGACATCATCAAAATATTTGTCCAATCAGTGCGTAGCTGTGACACACCAACATTTGAGGACCATTGTATTTAAAGAGTTGCCTCTGGCGTTTTTACCCAGAACCAAGCAGTGAGGTGACGTGAGGTACTCTCTTGAGCCAACAAATATACAATACCCGGGCTCTGTACTATAACAAACCCCACACGAATCCCAAACAAATACTACCATCATTTAGTCACGGCTGAACTCAATTGCCTTCTGGGCCAGAAGCAACAAACAAAGCCAAATGGGGAACGCAGGGATGGAGGACCTGATCCCCCTGATCAATAAGCTTCAAGACACTTTCACCACCATTGGCCAGAGTTGTAATTTTGACCTTCCACAAATTGCTGTCGTTGGCGTACAGAGTTCTGGAAAAAGCTCAGTCCTGGAAAGTTTTGTTGGCAGAGACTTCCTTCCACGTGGATCAGGCATTGTTACCCGTCGACCTCTCATCCTGCAGATGGTCAACAATAAAACAGAATATGCAGAGTTCCTGCACTGTAAGAAGAAGAAGTTTGTGGACTTCAATGAGGTCCGATCAGAGATTGAGACGGAGACTAACCGGATCGCAGGCTCCAACAAGGGTATCTCTACTCTCCCCATTACCCTGAGAGTGTACTCCCCGAACGTGCTGAATCTGACCTTGGTTGACCTGCCAGGGATGATCAAGGTTCCAGTTGGGGACCAGCCTGTGAACATCGAGCAGCAGATTTGGGACATGCTGTTACAGTTCATCTCCAAGGAGAGTTGTCTGATCCTGGCTGTCACCCCTGCCAACACCGACCTGGCCAACTCAGACGCTCTCAAGATCGCCAAGCAGGTGGACCCACATGGTCTGCGCACCATTGGTGTTGTCACAAAACTCGACCTGATGGATGAAGGAACGGATGCAAAGGATATCCTACAAAATAAGGTTTTTCCACTGCGTAGAGGATATATTGGCGTGGTAAACCGAAGTCAGAAGGACATAGATGAGAAGAAGGACATTCACACTGCACTGGCTGCAGAGAGGAAATTCCTCCTGTCCCACACAGTCTATAGACACATGGCCGACTGTATGGGCACACCGTACCTACAAAAGACCCTCAACCAGCAACTTGTTAATCATATCCGCGACACTTTGCCTGGTCTGCGCAATAATCTTCAGATCCAACTCCTCACATTGGAAAAAGAGGTGGAGGAGTACAAAAATCTCCTCTCTAATGACCCCATGCACAAGACCAAGGCCTTATTGCAGATGATACAAGAGTTTAGCACCGACTTTAAGATGTGTATTGGGGGATTTGGATACCAGGTGGTGGACACAAACGATCTATCAGGCGGTGCCAAGATAAACCGCATATTCCATGAGTGCTTAAACTCTGAGCTGCTTAATGTAGTTCCCAATAAGCAGGAGCTGAGAAGGGAGATCAAGAATGCCATTAGGAACGTTCGTGGTGTCAGAGGTGGCCTGTTCATTCCCGACCTGGCGTTCGAGACCATAGTGAAAAAGCAGCTTGCTGAGCTGAAGACGCCCTGTCTCAAATGTATCGACATGGTCGTAGCTGAACTCATCAACACGGTCGAGCAGTGTACCAAAAAGCTTGGCTTCTACCCCAGACTACAGGAGGAAGCAGAGCTTATTGTCAAAACGCATGTCAGAGAGAGGGAGGGCAAAACCAAGGACCAGGTTCTCCTGCTGATTGACATTGAGCAGTCCTATATTAACACAAACCATGAGGACTTCATTGGCTTCTCCAATGACCGGCAGAGGAACACAGTTGCGAGCAAGATGGCCAATCAGGTGATCCATAAAGGCTGGCTCACCATGAAGGGAGGCTTCATGAAGGGAGGCCCTAAGGCGTATTACTTTGTCCTGACTGCCGCTTCTCTCTCCTGGTATAGGGATGAGGAGGAGAAGGAGATGATGTACATGTTGCCCCTGGATAACTTGAAGCTACGAAACGTGGGGAAAGGCTTCATGACCACAAAGCACAACTTTGCTATTTTTAACACCGAGCAGAAGAATGTGTATAAAGATCTGCGTCAGATTGAGCTCTCCCATGATTCCGAGGAGGATATAGTCAGGTGGAAGGCCTCTTTCCTCAGAGCAGGAGTTTATCAGGATGAAAGTGATGAGGGCACAGCTGTGGTCACAGTGTATAACGGTCGCAATTCCTCTCAGAACCCTCAGCTGGAGACACAGGTGGAGACCATCCACAGCCTGGTGGAATCGTACATGGGCATTGTCAAGAAGTCCATCAAAGACCTCATACCCAAGATCATCATGCACCTCATGATCACCAGCACAAAGGACTTCATCCACACAGAGCTACCATCCTACCTCTACTCATCCGGGGACCTGAACAGACTGACGGAGGTAGCGAGTGAACAGGCTCAGCGCAATGCGGAGATGTTGCGCATGTACCACGCCCTCAAAGAAGCCCTAAATATCATCGGTGACATAAGCACCACCACCATCTCCACCTTTGTGCCACCGCCTGTCGGGGACATCTTACTCAAGAAGTATGGCCCAAGCCCTGAGCACAGGTTTTTGTTGACGGAAGTAGCTGAAGGTTCACCAACAATAATGAGATTGCCCTTCAACAATGGCCAGGACAGCTTCAATACCCCACCAGCGATTCCCTCCCGTTCAGCCCACCAAAAACCTCCGAAACTGGCATGGTCCTCGTAGAATAATTCCCTATTAGACTCTACAGCCAGGACTAGTTTAGCATGTATTAAGATCCACTTGCGCGTTTGGATATTCCATTGTAAATCGTGATGTGTATTTTTATGTCACGATGTACGATGATAAGAATGCCCCTCGCTTCATGTGGGTGTGATTTTTTTCAGTCTTCACCAGGTGGCATCATTTCACACGCAAGGAGATAAATTTCCAAACATGCAAGTTTAAATAACCTGTTTAATACATTTTTCATTGTATTTCATTGATTCATTGTAGTGATTCAAGTGCATATCTCTTTATTAGCCGTGAATGATGGATAATCTTACAAACCAGCTGATTAATCACAAGTTCTGTGGATCAACACACATGTGTTTAAACATCGCACTTGTGTGAAGTCATCCAATACAAAAAATATATTAGTTCAATTAATGTCAACTGATGTATTATCTTTTAACCATGATACAAAACATAATCTAGTGTTTAGAAAAGTCAACTTTGCTCATCCACATGATTTAATGTTCGTGTAGCCACAAAAAGCTGATTTGTTCAGACTTTCAGACACATGATATACATTTTCCTTTCCTTGTCAATGGCAAATGTGACGTGATGTGATGAATGGCTGCATATAGGATGGGGCTAGCACCTGTGCCTCTCAACAATGGAAGTGGCTTTAAGGTTTATTTTTTTTAAACACCATTGACGAAGAGAAATCAATGTTTGTTTTGTCACAAGCACAATATCACCCCTCGCTAACACAAACATTTTGTTGTAATCAATGTGTAAGATGATTAAAGCGCCCCATATTTCACACAGGTGTGTTTTTTATATTAAATTGAATATTACATCATTAAATACACCTGAATTAACATATAAATCTCTTCATACAGAATGCATAATTGCACCTTTTTATCAACCATATCGGGCAAGACTAACATCATTATGATGTTTGGCGTAAAGATACCGAGACACGTCTCAACTGTAACGAACAATGAGAGCAGCAGCCAATGGAGGGGCAGAGTCCCACCACTCCCTCCCATCTCCCAAAACACCAACCCCAGGCTTACATGGTAAAGATGGCTGTGCTGAGGGATCCAATCACTCACATAACCGTACCGTGGTTACCTATACATGTACGTATATCTATGTAACCTTGTTATCATCTACTTCAAACCTATAGGGACCACGGTTCGTCTGGATACGTGGGATGGGTGGGTGGAGTTTCTTCAAGGATGCATTCTGGGACACTGGCAGAGAGTCCAGAGTCACCTCTCTGATGAGAGGCCAGTGATGAGGTCAGACACACTCACACACATACACACACACACGCACGCACGCACACGCACACACGCACACACACACACACACACACACACACACACACACACACACACACACACACACACACACACACACACACACCAGTGGTGTAAAGTAACTAAGTAGCCTACATCACCTTACTTTAAATAAGTACCAAAGGTATTTCCAACTTTCAGTGCTACTGCTCAAGGGCAAATATAACTCCACAATAACTCCACAAATATTATTTGAAAAATAAATATAATTTATAATGAAATAAAATAATAAAGTAATAATACCCTGTATATCTGCTATTTTGAAAGCTTGTGAATAATGATTAATTTCTTCTTCGGTTATTTTGATGTTTGAGTATTTAATCTGTTTTCAAGGGGGAGGCCTTGAAAACATTCATTCATATTCATTCATTCAGGGTGGAAGGGTTTAACAGGCCATTTCTACACTACAGTTCATACATTTGCTACGTTTACTTGAATATTAAGGAAATGTGTTACTACCTCTTGTCAATTCAATACTGACAGCATTATTTTATAGGTCTTCAGGTCTTACTAATTCTCTAATCAAATTTTCCAACTCCTGACATGTTTTTCTTCTGTTCCAGGTTTCAACAGCAGGTGGCACTGTATATCGCTGCCTTTCTGGGCCACCTGCACCTGGCCAGCTGGCTGCTGCAGCTAGGGCTGCATGCACATCAGCCCGTGGGGGTCCACCCATACCGCCGGTGGTGCCACGAAACATCCCACCCAGACAGCGCCAAGTGTCCCATCCACTCTGCCGCCGAGCGAGGTCACCTCCTCATCCTCAAACTCTTCGTCAGCAATGACCTTTCGACCTTGGCCTGTCGGAGCCCCGAAGGTCACGACCCCTTGCGGATTGCCATCCAACACGGCCACGGAGAGTGCGTGCGCTACTTGGGCGCCAAACTGTGCTCGGTAGTGTCTTTGCCACAGATGTCCGTGCCCGTGCGCATCTACGTCCAGGTGAAACGGTGGGCGCAACTGGGGCGGAAGAGGGCAGCCGCGAAGCGGTCGTGCCAGGGGACCGGAGCGCCGCCCAAAGCCAGGGTTGGGGATACGGTGCTGGTCGACGGCTACACCCAGCCGAAGATGTCCTCGAAACCCAGGAGGGGCAAGGGCAAAGCAGGCAGAGGGGTCAGGGCAAAACCCCTGAGACGTTATTTGCCCACCATTGGAAACGCCACCAGGCCGAACCATCCGCCTTGCGAACAGGCCTTGCAGGAGGGGCAACTTCCCCGTCCGTGTATGACGGATGACATAAAGATACCGAGACACGTGTCAACTGTAACGAACAATGAGAGCAGCAGCCAGTGGAGGGGCAGAGTCCCACCGCTCCCTCCCATCACCCAAAGCACCAACCCCAGGCCTCTGTATATGTTTTCGTCCCCATGCTGGTCCCCAACTGAGTCTTCTTTAGAAGTCTCCTCTCGACACTTTGTTCGAACCCCGAGAGAGAACGCCGTGTATTGCTTGGCTATGGCTAGGTCAGATATTGTTATGGCCTACTTTCCTTTTTCACTTGTACTAGCGTTGACATTTGACAAAAATAATGTCTGATATAGTAAAAATAAACTGAATAATTTCTGTCTTTTTCTATTATGGTGAAGTGTATTTACAGAGAGACCGTGGCGACAACAGCTGGACGTGGCTCGAACGCTGGCCAAGAAGAGCTTCCAGAACATGACCTATGGATCCTGAGGGGCTCTGTCTGGGGCCTGGAATAGCAAAGCAATCCCCTCCCCACCCTGCCATTTATCACAGTATGAGTTACCACTTCTACCATTTACCCTTCTACCATTTGCCATTCATCATAGCAGTGTTTACCATTTACCATTTATCATTTACCACCACTGGTCCCTGAGAGGAAGGATTCCAGGCTAAATGATGGACATTTGGTTAACAAGATGTAACTCTTTGAGAGCATAAAATGAAACCCTTGCTGATTTAATCATATCAGTTTGACAGCAGTGGGACCATTCACTGTCCAGTAAACATTTGACAAAGAAGAATCCTTCAGATTGATAACTGAGTGTCTGTCTGTCTGTCTGTCTGTCTGTCTGTCTGTCTGTCTGTCTGTCTGTCTGTCTGTCTGTCTGTCTGTCTGTCTGTCTGTCAACCAATGTCATGGAAATCATTCATTGACATTATTAATGTGGATGTTTAAAGACAACAGTTGACTTTTCAACTTAGACTTTTGTTTTCTTTTGACTGATGCTATACTGCATTGACAAAAGTCCCACTTATGGAACTGTCTTCTTGTGGTTATTTTAGTATGATTGAGGACATTGGAAATAGATACCTTTCATGTACATTTATACATTCACATGCATCATGTGTATGAATAAACATTAATAATAAAAGTAAATGTTTTTCTATGGGGATCTGTGGATCTGTGGATTCGATCATAAGTAAATTCACTCAAGTGCATCTTAAGTTGTTTAAACATCATATATTAGCTGCCTCTAGCCCTTGAATTGCTGCTAAATTGCTGCTGAATTGCTACTGTAGCCACCAGCACTTGTGCACTATATCATTATTATCATTGTTTGTTGTTGTGTAATGTGTTTGTCTAGTTTGAATGCTTATGGACAACAAGGGAAACACGCCTTTGGCTTTCTTGTGACTATCTATTCAGGCTTTTCTTTTTTCATACGGCTGTATAGCCAACTTTTGAAACAATATTCAATCAATCAAAAGTATTAAAAGCCTTGAAGTGCTTTTGATTTGCTTCTAGGTTAGAGGAAAAAAAATGATGGCTTCACTTTGCAGATTTAGTATATATAGGCCTATAGCCAAAGCTACATGTTTACAGTATATAGACTGGCAAATCATGAATCGTGATTAAGCTACCAGCACAAAGAGTAGGTATAGGTAAAATCAGCAGAACTTTCTCTTTCTATATTGTGCTGCTCAGACAAAACCCTTAACAGTGTCCAATCATCTCGACCCTCCATAATATAAGAGGAAGATGTAGCAACTCAACCTGCCTCCTCCTGGTCAACTCCAAATAAGGCCTCCCCGGACTCAGTTTAAGTAAACAATCTCAGTCTTCTACTACCAGTAATTCACTTCACTTCACTTTGGCCATCATGTAGACCAGGGGAGCCCAACCAGTAGATCGGGATCTACCGGTAGATCTCGGCCTGATCACAAGTAGATCTCGGGAGATGTGGGGGGGGAAGAAAAAAAATGGGGTGGAAAAGAAAAAAGAGCGATTTTCGTGTGTGTGTGTGTGTGTGTGTGGGGGGGGGGGGGGGGGGGGGGGGGGGGGGGCATTGTATTTGCAATGGCAGTGTTTGTCCAAGTTTGTTGTACTTATATTGTTGTAGGCCTATTTATGACAAGTCTGTTGTGCTTTATGCTTATATGGACATAAAGTAAAGTGGTAAAACAAAGTAGTGTTGTGTTGTTGTGAAGTTACTGTAGGCTGGCAACGATGCGTGTGGTTTGAAATGTTGATATTGGACTGGTAGATCCCGGAGGGGTTGGCTGCTGAAAAGTAGATCTTGGGTCAAAAAAGGTTGGGCACCCCTGATGTAGACTATCTCCAAGTTTATAACAAATAAATAATGTGTTATTACATTATGACATAAAAAGCTGCAGCCCCTCAGTTTGGTTCAGTTCAGAACCTGTTTTAGCCCATGAGCCAACCTCCAAAATTGGAAAGTTTTATGAATTTTTGATTTTTTATGAATTGAGTGTCCAATGAAATACCTATAAGATTTGTAATGCAATGAATTATTTTCTTTGTAATCAACTGGGTAAGTTGCATGGTGAACAATTACTGTAGGTAATGGATTTGCTCGTAATTAAAGACTCAAACAAACATACTGTAGGGGAAGTGATTTGAAATTCATGGTGTAGTACCAGCCTAGTGCACTAGGGGGCCCCCAACAGTAGCTACACTATGTGAACCTGCTGCTCTCTCCTGATTGGAGGAGAATTGTGGTGACCTGGGGAACTTTTATTAGCTCCTCTGCTAACGTGGGGGAGGGGGAAACTCCATATGTGGTTTCCACACCTTATAATAGAGCATTTTAACAGAAAAAAAATATTTTTTGGGTGATATCTGACAAAAGTGAAATCACTTCCCCTACCTTTAAAGACTCAAACAAACATACTGCAGGGTGACTACTGCAGTTTGGGTGAAGGGTTTTCAAGGCAGTGTGTTTTTTTTTTACCGCTTCAACTCCGTATTTTTCTCTCTCTCGGGGTCACAGACCCATATTAAATCCATTTGGTAACTATCATTTAGCTGGATGGGGACACCTGTCCCCTTGGAACCCTCTCAAGGACCCAGGGGGGTCCACGAACCCCATTTTTGCACTACCCAGCATAGATATATGGTACCCAGCTCCAAACAACGCCCATGCTGTACGTATGACATCTCGCGATAGTGTAAATGGGCGGTTGTAAAGTGTATGCCTGTATGTAGCCCCGTTCGTGACACTCATCTCGCTGGCGATGCTGACTACAGCTACGAGGAGAGAGTCACGTGTAGCTCGGTTGCTGCTGTGGATGACCGGCTTGAATAACTAGCGCTAGCAATTAGCTACATGCTAGCGCTTCCAAAACATGGTACTGCCGTCTTCTAAAATTAAATACGCGTTTTCTGTGTGCCGGTCCTCAAATGTTAAGGTCCGGCGTTGAGTTTTTTTTTTGTTGCGACTCTATCGACACCATTCCCGTTTGCATTGATTACTGCTAAAGGGGTTTAATCCACCGTTTCTCGCCGGGTGCACCCGGCGGTCATCCAGAAAGGTAACCGAGCTACACGTGACTCTCTCCTCGTAGCTGTAGTCAGCATCGCCAGCGAGATGAGAGTGTCACGAACGGGGCTAGCCTGTATGCTGCTGTCTCCCAGCAGCAGCGCCAGTCAGTCAGTCAGTCAGTCAGTCATCCAGCAGCAGCACACTGAGCACAGACAGCACCAGTATGAAACGCCGAGCTGTCATGTCATGCAGAATGACAGATTCCGCTCGAGTTTATTGAGGAGTTATGAATATGAACCGTGGCGAGTTCGTCTACTTTCGCTAAACTGACTGATACAAGTTGAACAGGGGGCGTTTTTTGTTTGTTGCTTTAGAAACGGGTCGAAACTAACTAACTAAATAAATAAATAAAAACGCCCACTTCGATATTATTATCAACAAACACCGGTGTGTGTTGTGTGTGGGTCAGCCAGCAGCAGCAGCACAGCAGCAGCGTGTGGAATGGCAGCTCCGCGACCAATTAAAGGCATCCTGAAGAACAAGAAGTCCAGCAGCGGCGCAGATCATGTCAGATCTCTCCACGAGGACGTGACGGCGCAAGAGGAGAACCCAGACCGGGAAGAGCCTTCCGTGGGACTGTCGGAAGAGCAAGACGAACAACAGTAAGTTATACTGCTAGCCCCGGCTGGCTAGCTAGCTCAATATCGGCTGGCTGCTGCACACACACTTGTTTAGCCTCAGTCCACTCCCTCTCCCTCCTGTCGGGCTAATGGCTGTTAGCAGAGCCCGACAAGAGGTAGAAGAGACATTGGGAGGGTCAGAAACTGGACGCTCGAGCTGCTGTTCGTGCAGACTGAAAGAGGGACAAGCTGGATTTGGAAATGCATCGTTTTCTTACGAGGGCGGCGCAAATAATATCGATTATACAGGTGATTTACACCCATTTTGTCATTGATATAGCTTAGAGATGTTGTGTGGACTTGATCAAAAGTAAAGGTTCCCCCATTCTGTGTTTCCTAGAAATGGGGGTCTAAAAAACATTAACATGGTGAGATACAACTTGAGAATATCAAGCTGTGTTTCACCAAGTTAATGTTTTTTCTTTAAGGACCTATTTTCCTGAGTGTAAAAACACTCCAACAAATGAAAATGGGTGGAATTCTCCTCTAAGCATGCATACAACATGCATTGCGTATTTAAATGTTTCTGTTGTACTACTAGTACAGAACATCCTAGGGGTTTTAAAATCATTAAAGTTGGGCTGCCGCCTGGGTCCATTGCATTTCTGCCTACTTCAGGTCCAGGGCTTGTCCCTATTTGTTGTCTCCATTCTCAAGTCTATGTAGAGGAGCCGCCATTGGACTGGCCCCATGAAGTGAACGGAGTTGGCGTAACTCTGTCGTACTCTACGGCTCTGGCAGTTAGCCGCCACTGTGCTGCTTTGGTGAACTTTGGTGTGCTGTTTAGCCAACTGTCAAGTGGGCTTTTATTTTCACTGGTATACTTGAATGGTAGAATTATGGTCCTGTGTCTGAATGAATGAATACAGGGATACATTATGCCTTGCTCGCCAAAAAACGCCTTAGGCTAGAGCAAAGATGTCTTTTCTGATGCAAACTTGCATCACAATTTAGAAAAATAACAGTGATTCCTAACTGGTTTCCAATAGTAAACACACACACACACACACACACACACACACACACACACACACACACACACACACACACACACACACACACACACACACACACACATATTATATCCATACTAGGCATGCTTGACTTGTCAGAACTTGGCTTGCTGTGTGTTATCTTGCACCTTTGGGAAAGGCACCTCTGCTCTGAGGCATTGATCTCATTGACACTGACACTTCCACTGTAGCATTTAGAGCACAAGTCACTTTGGTGCTCTGTCTGGACCAGAGCTAAAGCCCTACTTTCTCCTTGTAGTCGAGACTACTAGGCTTGCCCTGGAATGACTGGGTAAAAACCCAGAGTCACTCAATAACTTCACGTTGCTTCTACTTTGATGCTGCAGCTGGTTCCCTGCAGACAGACACTTGCTTCGCCCTGCAGACGGTCCAGAACTTTGTTGTTGTCAACACATCATGAAAACAAAACATTTGTCGGGCTCAGGACAGGCGTTGCTAATGTGTGAGGAGCAGGCGGGTTGTGTGGGGTGAGGCAGCGTTTCCAGCAGTCTCCATCAGATTCATAGTGAGCCAATAGAGTGGAGGTGAGGTGGAGTTAGATTCTGTTTTTAAACAAAACTGTTTACAAACACAGTATTTGTACACACTAAAGTTGCTCTATATTACCTTTTTAAAGAATCCAAATTGTGCAGCTGCTACTGTAGGTACATGGTGTGGTCACTGACTGATATGAGGCGGCACCATTGTGATATATATTCCACTTAATTATGAGGTGAGAATGTCTTTCATGAATGTAGCTGCATATAAAAATAGCGAGGTCAGCAGCTCACTGCACCGTGATCTATTAGCAAGATAGTTTGTCCCTGTTTAAAAAGCTTTAGGGCTTGGGCTATGACAGTGCATCACCCAGCTGAACCACCCAATGAGAAAATGGGCCACTGGAGGATGTCAGTTATTAGCAAATTCCAATCCTGGCTGCATGGCAGTGAGGCCAGATTTTCCTGTGTTGATACCAAAATAGTGCCTACAGTAAGGTTAGGTTAGAGCATGGGTTTTCAACCTTTTTGACACCAGGGCCCACTATTTACTCGGCACGGACCACCATTTGTGGACATTTTAGCTCCACAGACCCCAAAACTTTGTTTGCTTTTGTCCACAATTCCAAGCATACCGATCAAAATGATCATTAATCTTCTACATTCTCTCGTTGTGTAGACTTGGGCTAATTCAGATGATGAATATTTTAACTCTTGAGAGCGTAAACATGAAACCAAATGGACCCTTGCGGGTCCATTTGGTTTCATGTTTTCATGTTTACGCTCTCAAAGAGTTACATCTGGTTAACCAACTTTTCATCATTTATCCTCGGGGCCATCTGGAACCGTTTCAAGGACCACTGGTGGTCCCCAGACCACCGGTTGAAAACCCCTGGGTTAGAGCACTGGTTGTCAATGTGGTGTCCTCTGTCCATTAGGTGGTTCCAGGCCCCCACCCCTTTCTGGGTGAATGATTCATATTTTATGAACCATTACAGTCTGGCTTTGGGTACCAGATACACTTAAATGGGGTGGTTATCCGATTCTTATCAAACCGGAGGTCCTTTAAAACCGTGGTTTTCAACCATTCTGATACCAGTGCCCACTATTTGTTCAGTATTTGAGCCACAGACCACCAATTCAGGACATCTCCATTCTCCACCCCGACAGACCCAAAACAAACTAAAGACTTCTTTTGCTTTTGTCCACAATACCAGGCTGGATTTCGGAAATAAAACGGGCAAAAATAGATCAAAGCTGACTGTTCGTCTACATTCTCTAGTTGTGTAGACTAATTCAGATGATATTTTAACTCTTGAGTGTAAAATGAAACCAAGTGAACCTGCAAGGGTCCATTTTACGCGCTCAAAGAGTTACATCTGGTTAACCAACTTGCCATCATTTAGACTGGGAACCACCTAGAACCCTCTCAAGAACCACTGGGGGTCCCCGGACCACTGGTTGAAAGCCACTGCTTTAAAGGTATTCTAGGCAACTTTTTAGCCAAACGTCAAAAATGTATATTGCCATTTCCCCTCTATGCCGCTTCTGTGCTGCAGCTGTTTCCCTGCAGACAGACACTGGCTTTGCCCAGCCGACATTCCAAAACCTTTGCTGTAGCTCATGGCAAGGCGGTGCTAGAGTGTGTGTGTGTATGTGTGTGTGTGTGTGGGGGGGGGGGGGGGGCAGTTTCATAATGAGCCAATAGAGCGGAGGTGAGGTGGAGTTAGATTCAAACCTGTCTATAAACACAGAGTACACACTAAAGCTGCCTATATCATCTTTAGAAAAGAAAAAATCGCTGCAGTACAGGAATGGAATCGAGGTGAAGGACTCACAGTGGGCATCCAAGCAACAAATCAATAGGGAAGAGGCCATGCTTCATACAAACACACACTTGACAGCAATGCAATTTACAGTTTAGTACAGACGCTCTCCACTGAGCCAGTTGCAACGTGAAGGATCAGACCCAATTGCAAATTACTTTCTTAGCATTTGTGGATTTGCAAATTGATCAATGTCTTAAATGAGGGGTTTTCAACAGTTGTTCCGGGGACCACCAGTGGTCCCTGAGAGGATTCCAGACCAGCTAAATGAAGGACAGTTGGTAACCAAATTGACCATTATAGATCTGTAACTCTTGACATTGTAAAATGAAACCAAATGGACCCTTACACGTCTCTCAAGAGTTAAATTATACACATTATTTACACATCTGAATAAAAAAATGCTAAGGCTAAGTGTTAATTTTCAAGAATCTACACAATTAGAAAATGTAGAATAATTGTTGTTTTGACCAATGTTTTGCCAGTCCTCTCTAAATTGTGGACAAAAATTTGAAAATCCTTTGGTTTTGGGTCAGAGAAACTAAACTCAACATCAAATGTTGGTCCATGACTAAAATGCAGAATAGATAGTGGGCCCTGGTATGAAAATGGTTGAAAACCACTGTCTTAAATAACGTGTGAAGAAGTAACCAACACATATCTTTATATTTTAATTAGCTACTCAGGAATGAGGACTGCTAGCAGGCGACTCGGAAGAGGTGATCTTTTTCAGACTGCAGTGGAAAATGGGGGGGTGAGTCTGCAGTCCTTCTCCAGCCAGGGGCGGATGTAACAATTCTCAATTGTGGGTGCAGGAGAAAATGGTATGGGGGCACCCATACCATTTTCAGTTACAGGACTTTTATTCGGCAAGTATAAGCATCAATAGTAATCATATCAGTTGAAGTTGCAACAGACACGCAGCATGCATAAAGCTAAAGGTCTAAAGCTAACTGTGGCAACTTGGTTGTGCAGTAGTAGTGTTTCAAATCATTTTATAATTAAATTTAAATAAGCACTTTAATTTGAAATATCATGGGTTGTTTTGAATGCCATCGTGTTTGGTGGGGCAGTCTGGGCGTTTAGGGGGGCATTGCCCCCAATGCCCATGCCTAGAGCCGCCGCTGTCTCCAGCTGATTTTGCACACACACAGTCAAGACATGATTCAAAGTTTTAACATAACTGCTAATACTTTGGAAGTTTGTTACGCATAGGTGATGCGTGACAAACTGAACGTAAGCACTAATTACCGATATGATGCTCATTTGTTACTCAACGTTATAATGTGTTTGCTCATGCCTCCGTCCAATATTATTTATTTAGTTGATAGTGGGATGTACATTTCTGCCAGGCAGCACAAGTCTAGGCAGCTTTTCGCTCTGCAGTGGATCACTAAAACTAGCCTGTTCTATTGTGGTTCTTGAGTGTCAGTGGTTGACCTTGACAGATTTCCCAGGAAATCCATTCTTTTAATTTCTTGTGCTGAGTCTCCTGACTATGCGGTTTTACTTTCATCATTAGCCCCTCCTCATCATCCGAGTTTAGTTTCGACTCACCTAATTTATATAGCATCTTGTGGACAGCAGCCGTCAAGGCGGCCAAAGATTTGTAGTAAAACAATAAGTCCCTTTATATGTGACTTTGTTTAGTCATTGGGAATACTTTGGAATGTGTCCAATGTTCCCGATAGGTAATATGCTGCTAGCAGGTTCCCATGATTACTTTATGGACCATTGTTTAAAGTAACAACACTAGCATTGTGTTCCAAGACGAGTACAAACTGCGAATGTCCATTTTGTTTTCTTATCTGACTCGACTGCGAAAGAGCGACGTTGCTCCATGCCTCTTTCCCACCAGGTTCAGGATATCCTCATGGTGAGCCAGCACTCCAGACATCCAGCATCCAAGCATTCATTCACCGTCCATGACACCTGCAGTGACACAAAACAATCCAGCTTCCTTCTGTGGAGGTCTAGAGAGAATATGATTCTGTGCCATTGAGTTGCGTTCCACATTGTACAGCTGCTGACTGTCAAAGAGTCACACAGACAGAACTCACCATAAACTCACAGGTCAGCTAAAGCCAACACGCTCTGTTAACACAGCCAGTCAGTCTTGGTACTGTTTAGCGAGTGAATTGCAAGGTTATATTTTAGTTAGTTTATTCTTATTTTAAATAGTTTTAACACCAAGAATCCAAGGAATTTCCCCCAAAAAGTGGTCTATTTTGTTGGAAGAAAAAAATGTCTGTTTAACCTACTCCAACATTCGCTTAGAATGGGGTTATGGGATGTCACCATGGCAGTAGTGTTGTCATAAACCATGCACCACGCCCCCCACCTTTTGAGACAGCTGAACCACTGCTGAAACAAAAGTGAAAGCGTGAGTGTCAACACACTATTGACATGGTGGAGAGAGAATATTTAGGAAAAAAATTGGGGCGATGAAAATATGTAGGGTAGGGGAAACTTCTTTATTTTTCCCCCGCAAAATAACATCTGGACCACTTTTTGGGGAAATAAATCAACTGCAAGTAAAGGTAAGAAAACCCTCTGCAGTGGAATTCTCCTTTTAATGCCTCCTCCTGTTTAGTGGCACATCAACAACATGTACCTACTGTATACAGACTCTCTCCAGCCATCTGAGCTCCCTGCTATTCTGAGGCTTGTTTTCATCTAGTCATCCCTTCACTCACACTCCATTATGGTTCTTAACTTTATTGTTAAAGTCTTCCGCCCTATGGTACATAATTCATCACAGCCAATGTGGGTTGCAATACATGGTAGCCCATGAAACCCTACCTCCCCTTCAGTGTCTCAAAAAAACCCTTATCTTGATGGCACAGCATTCGCTTTGAGGCTTTTAAAGCTGCAGAGAAAGCATGGAGCAGTGATGCCAACTTGGCGCATTTGTCTATTTTTAGCTTTTTTCCAGACCCCCCAAGTGCCAAAATTAGTGAAAAACTGGTTGGTGGAAAATCTAGTGTTTTTTTTTTTTGCTTGTGAGTTGCTGGTGAGTTGGTTGACAGGCGCCAACCATTTTTCCCCCTATGAGTCCTCCTTCATTCCTAGAAAGGACCATTGGTAACCAAATGGTCATATCGATCTGTAACTCTTGAGATTGTAAAATGAAACCAAACTTTGGTTTCATTTTATTCTATCAAGAGTTAAATTACTGTATATTTAATGAATTCTGAATGACCTCACTTTCAAAAATCTACACATTTAGAAAATGTAGAAGAATTGCTATTTTGGCCAACATTTTGCTATTTATCTGTGAGTGACTAAACTCAACATCAAGTGGTGGTCTGTGGCTAAAATGCAGAATAAATAGTGGGTCCTGGTATGAAAATGGTTGAAAAACACTGCTCTAGCGCATCCTAGTGCATTTTGGAAGTGCCACTAGTGCATTTTGGATTTGGCAGTTGGCAACACTGACATGGAGTGAGTCCCCCCCCCTTCTCCCCTATATATGCTAGAAGACTATAGGTAAATGATTATCAGGAATCTGCCCATGTTTCCTGTCTGCAAACAAAAACAAATCATGCAGTCAACTCTTTGGAAATGCAATTCGCAAGCCTCTTCAACTCTTGAAAAGAGTGGTCAGACCTGATGTTTTCTTGAGTGTCTAATTGCTCTAATGAAGGTTATGCACTTGTTTGTGTGACTTGTGTGAGGTTTTTTTTTTTCCACAATGGAAATTCTCAAAAAATTCGTCTTATATTCCGGGGCTATACCGGTACTATTTGGCATTCAGAAGTGTTGAAAAAGGTGGTCGCCTTATTATAACCGGAGTCATCTTATATTTGGGACAATATGGTACAAATTTATATACATAAAGATTTGGAAAAAAATGTTGTAGAAACCTTTCAAATGAAAACGTAGCTCTAGATGGTAGAAGGCGCCAGAACCTGTACATGCTGCTTGTTATCTGGGCTACAACCCGATAGCGTAGTATAGTAACCCGTCATGATAACGACTCACTCTATTTAATGAGTTTGCCCTAAGTGCAGTGTTTCCAGCTGTTAGAAGAACCTCAGGAGGGAAAAAAAGATAAAGGTTGTTATTGTGTTATCAAGTAGAAGAGATGCAGGTCTATATTTAGTGTCTCATAGTAGCGTGCTGCTCTTGCTGCTGTGAGTGCCATTTTTTATTTGTGTGCGTGGGATGTTATGTCATCAATGCGTTGTTTTGTGTCTATTTGGCGCTCTGGATGACTGACTGCGTAGACTTGAGTGAATTGGCAGAAGAATGGGCTGACTGTGTCCTCTGGCACATTTGCGTATCTGTACAAGTTATATACACTGTGTGTGTGTGTGTGTGTGTGTGTGCGCGCATTTGATAAAATATATGGTTAAGGTCAGGCTAGATCAAATTCCCATAAGTTCTCGGTCCTCCTGTGTGTGTATTTATTAGATCTAACCTTTTATTTAGTTGTCAGTCACTCAATTACTAAGTTAAATTACACAGTAACAGTAGTGTGCTCTTTTGTGCTCCAAATAGAGCTGAGCAATCGCGCCTCTCTCGTGACATCGCCCTTGTTCCAGAAATGGATTCCCTATTCATTTTCCTCATAGACCTTTTGAAAATGATTTATATGAAGACGGTTACACCCTGGACAAAGACAATTCGGAGCATGCACAAATCGTGACATGCGCACACAATGTTTTGGGACAATCAAATCATTTCTAGGAACGAAAAATGAAACTAAAAGTGTTGCCGCCAATTTATTTTCTTCTTGCTAATTAGATATTGTATGGAAATCTGTTGTCATGATTTGTCACAGCCCGAGTTGGCTTTAACCGCAGCGTAAGTTTCTTTATATAAGCCTAAGGTCATTTCCGAAAGGTATATGAGGAAAACAAATGGGGGGAATCCATTTCTGGAATAAGGGCAATGAAAGAGAGGGGCAGGACTTCCTCCAAAGAGTTCTCAACTTAAACCAGATTACCAAATTTACCGGTATGCGCACTACACTGACCACAGCCTCACCAACCACTGACTGTTGGACTCTGATAGCCATAGAAATGTCACTTTTAATTCCCTCCATTACAGTACTGGATGTGGGTCATAATTCCTCCTCGATCCAGGGATATGTACGTTTTTATTTCGGCTTCCTATCTTGCTTTAACGATTAACATAATATTTCAAATCCATGCCTACAAATTTCCTTGCTGTCATGTCCTGCTGGGTCTGCTGTACTAAATGCATTGAACTTGTTCATGCTTCATTGCATGTGCAGCGTGCACATACACTACTACACCTTCACAGCGCAATGCCTATGCATTGTGTTGTTGTAATCCTCCAGGTCGACTGTGTTTGACAGGTGACATGAGGCACCGTCATGTGACTAAGTCATAAGTGCTGCAAGCAGCAGGCGAAATGCAACGTTTCTCTGACTCTATTCGCCTTAAGTTGTCATCCTGTCTGTTCTAAAATACCTTGAAAATGATGAATTTGTATTGAACTTGTATTATCAGAGATTTGACACCAGCCACATCATGTCATATAATCATTTGACATCATTGATATATGATATTAGCAAGGATTCCGCAGGTGCTCTCAAATAATTATATTATCAAATAATTAATTCTATTTCATGTGGATGATGAATCAGTGTTATGGCCAATAATCAATGTTACCGATGTCGATATGAGGTCTATTCTGAGAAGTACAAGCATCAGCGTGTCTGCACTGCAGGCTTAGGCAAGTCATATGAAACTGTAATAGCTTTATATATGGCAATGTGGGCTTGTAATCTGTTCTACTGTAGGTGTTACTTTTGGCTTGTTTAGTCTAATCTAGTCTGATTAATAAGTCGGTCAGATTGATTATTCAAACTGATGCCGCTTATCTAAATCACTATTCCTGAATCAATATGTTGAATTCAGGCAATATATAAGTATATATGTGGCCAGTCTTTTGGTCTGTGGAATGTAAAATAAATTAAATAATACAGCACCAATAATGTGCTGTTTCACTGTTTATACACTTGTAGAACAAATACTGCAAGTGAATGCATAGTCACGCATATCCCCAGGAAAAAAAGTACCGTAGTCAAGTGAAAGGTATAAAAATAGGCGTATGGGTTTTATAATGTACGATTTACTTTTCATTCAAGTGTCCATGACCTTTGGGCAAGTAGAACCTGACCTGTACTTGCAAGTGCCTCTGAGACCTTTACTGACAACCTCTGTGTCATTTCTAATGACTTCAGGAGGTTCATGGCAGAAAGCCTCTCGTCTGGAGGACTCTGGAGTCACTACATTAACGAGCACAACAACAGCAGTTTATTCACATAGCATTAATTTAAATTGACAAAAACATACAAAATCTGTCTGGAGCTGCAAATACAGTATATCTTATAATGAACTCCTTGAACTGAAGTCTACACTTGCTATATTGGCCTATCACATTTGTTTAAAAGCAAATACATAAATACTTTTTTGTTCCAAACTATAATGCAATTTTTCGTTGACAGAATTGTTGAAACATTGTGTTTATTCTAAAGCAGAATTTGTCAACAGTTATTGGGGCACTGGTGGTCTGTGCTGCTATTGCGTGGGATCCCTGACCACACCTTTAGTAATGTAGGATTGTCTTTTTTTGTTTTTTCTTCAATGTCTCTAAACTAGTTGAGCAACGGTGAAATGAATGACCTGGTGATGACATAAGATTACCGTCCCTAATTGTGGTCGTTTGACTCCAAGAAAATTTGACAGAAAAGGGGAGTTTCTGTCCCCATAGTGGGATATGCACTGTATTGTCTGGTTGAGTCATTACTACTACTAGGAAATTGTTAGTATTTCATGCACATGCGATGAATAGCAAGTTTTAAAAAGCACTAATCCTAGCCCACATCTTGAACCAACAACACAACAGTGGTCCCCACAAGATTTTAAAGTCAGGGTGGTGGTCCCTTGGTTCACAATCGGTTGATTGTGAACCAAGGGACCTCTCCTCTGACTTGCATACTGTTGTCAGTGACACAAGTATTTGAAATGAACATGATTTTTAAATGTCTGTTGACATATCAGGGCCATTTTATGATTCGTTTTATTACAATTCTTACATACGGCTCCTTTAACTTTACCTGAGCACACCGTGTGAGGAGTGAAATCAACACCAGAGATAAACTCTTAACCACTTCACCAAGCAACCTGACCATGTATTCTAAAAGTGGCTGACTAGACTAGACTGAGACTCACTTGTAGTGGATGACCACTCAAGTTTAAATACACGTACAGTATGTTGTGTAGTTTGCACTAGGATTGCAAGATTATGTCAAATAATTACATTTTGTGGTGAGACTTCAGTATGGCTAAAATTATCATTTGTGTCTAGAAATGAAATAAATAAACTCTTTTTTTTTTATGTATTTCTAAAAGGGAGACCTGCACACTGCCACTTGTGCAGGTCTCCCTTTTCTCATACCTGTGGTTATGACCAATAAAAATCCATTATTTGTTTTGTTAATGCATTTCCTTAATGCTTTTTGGCTCACTTTCTCTGTTGGGACGCTGCCATATTGTATTACAGTATGTATTGGCTGAGCTCCTGACTTTATTGTGCCTCTGGGATTCTGGAGAATGGAGACATAAATTGTAGTGCATATATTGTTTATCTTCCCTTTTTAATGATGACGAAAGGATAGCAATGTACAACATCTTGCCACAAACTATGTTTGAAATTGTCAAGTTCCACTATTACGTATTTTAAATATATACTGCTAAAACCAATACCCATGATTATGTTTTGAGACCTAGTAGTGTGTGCACATGATCGCCGTTCCGTATGCATATATGCATGCCGTATGCATATATGTTTTGCCAGTTATATCTGCTAAATTGTGGACAAAAACTTGAAAATCCTTGAATTTGGGTCCGACTGCACCCAACATCAAATTGTGGTCCGTGGCTAAAATGCAGAATAAATAGTGGACCAGGGGCGGATGTAACATGTCCCATTTGGTGGGGGAGGGGGGCAAGATAACATGCTGGAGGGGAAAGAGAAAATGGTATGGGGGTGGCTCCATACCATTTTCGGTTACAGGACTTTTATTAGTCAAGTAAAGCATCAAAAATAACATCAGTTGTTGTTGAAGTTGCAACAGACACGCAGTACGCATAAAGCTAAAGGTCTGACTCGGAGAGTTTTCTGTTTTCAATGATGAAATGCTGTTGGTTTAGAGGTGACACAGCTGTAGTTAGTTAGTAGCAGTAGTAGTGTTTCAAACCATTTTAAATATAAGCACTTTAATTTGAAATATCTTGGGTTGTTTTGCATGGCATCGTGTTTGGGGGGGCAGACTGGGTATTTAGGGGGGCATTGCCCCCCCATGCCCATGCCTAGATCCGCCCTGTAGTGGACCCTGGTAGGGAAATGTTTCCAAACCACTGGTGTACATGATGCTCACTGCAGCACTCAGGGGGCACATATTTATGGTTCCAGCTAGTTGTCTGTTTCTCTCCCGTGATACCCAGCCTCCTGCTCCATAAAGGCGTCGGGGAGTGCTTTATGACGAGGAGGAGAGAGACTCAGACAATTTAATGTCGAGCAGGACAGAGACTCTGACTATTTCACGGCTGTGCTTGGCAGGCTCCCCCCCTGGTTCTGCCTGGATGCCAGCCATGCCAGCCACTAATAAAACACATCCGCTGCTAGAGATACTCCCAGAAGGGCCGAAAAGTTTCAAATTCAAGTGAGAAAAGCGTAAAACTATAGGTATGGTGTAAGAGACTATAGAGCCCCAACCGATGCCATGTTTATACCGTTTTTTGGAAAAACCTACTAGGGCTGTGTTCAAAAAATCGATCCAGCGATCCGATATCGATTCACGCTCAAAAACACGACATCGATTAAAAAATGTGTGGATCGATCTTCTCCAGGCGACTGGCACCATTTTCTTTTACACGGAGGCGCACTATAGAAAAGACAGACACTACTAAATGCGTCGCCGCCGCTGCCAAAAAAAAACACGTGCCAAAAAAAGCTCGTTTTGGACAGCATGAGGGCACATATATTCTGTGAAATCGTGCTCGATTCCTGCCGTGATTCCTGGGGGCACAACGAAGCACCTGCAGCCCCTGGTAAGTGGCACTTCGCCACTTGGGTCCTGACTGCGTGGAAAAGTGTCAAAACATCCATCCACGATCACGAAGGTTACATGCTGGTATTTAGACATCCCCCTATTCAGACATCCCCCTATTTAGACATACCCCCACTCAGACATACCCCTATTTAGACATACCCCTATTTAGACATTCTAATTGTTAGCATTAGCATGTTAGCATGTGTCAATGCTAATGCTAGTGTTAGCATGTTAGCATGTACCAATGCTAATGCTAGCAACATGCTAATGCTAACATACTAACATGCTAATGCTAACATGCTAATACGAACATGCTAATGCTAACATGCTAATGCTAACATGCTAACATGCTAATGCTAACATGCTAATGCTAACATGCTAATGTGTATCCAGCGTGTTAGTATCTTTAGCAAGTCAGCATTAGCATGTTAGCATTAGCATGTTAGCATGTATGTAGCGTGTTAGCTTCTTAACATAATCATGCTATCATTAACATGTTATCATTAACATTAGCATGTATCAATGGTAATGCTAGCATTAGCATGTTAGCATTAGCATGTTAGTATGTACCAATGCTAATACTAGCATTAGCATGTTAACATTAGCATGCTATCATTAGCATATTAGCATTATCATGCTATTGTTAGCATGTTAGCATTAGCATGCTAGCATGTACCAATGTACCAATTAGCATGTTAGCATGTACCAATGCTAATGCTAACAGTAACATATTAGCATGTTACCATTTTAACATTATCATGCTATCATTCACATGTTAGCGTCTTATGCTACCATTAGCATGTTAGCTAGCAGCAGCATGATAGCCTGCTAGCATTAGCATGTTAACATGTTAGCATTAGCATGTTAGCATGAAATGTTAGCATGTTAGCATTGGGCATTGGCAGTGGTATTAGCATGTTGACCGACAGACCGACCCTCTCCTCTCCTGCGATTTTTCAGTTGCCACCCGAAATAAAGCAGCGGGGTTGGGAAGGAGCGTTTGTTTTATCTGCCAGCTAGGCCTACTACTAGTAGGGCGGGGCGAAGGAAGTTTTACTAAGGTTATGGTTAGTAGCTAGGCGGAAAAATGGTGTTTTTAATGCATGATAGTTCATTTGGTGATAGAAGCATGACATTTGGCACAGATGATCTTCATATGACCCTAAACAATAATCAACCTCGGACCACGCAGAATTCCAAGATGGCGGCCACCAAAATCCAAGATGTCTGCCCAGAAATGTGTTTTTTCCTTCACACATTGAGGAGAGCAAGACATTTGTAACATTGATTCTTGTTACAAATGAAGTCAATCAAATGGTGATACAGGCATGAAAATTGGCACACACACTCTGCAATTTCTAATAGTACTGCATGCCCTGCAAAACTCCAAGATGGCAGCCTCCAAAATCCAAGATGTCCGTCCAAAAATGTGTTTTTTCCGTCATAACTCGAAATGTATTGAACGTTAATATGGGGTCGGGCATTACAGACATTTTGATCTCAAGTACATGCATGTCTGTATGTACTATGGTTCTTGAGTTACAACATATACGTAGTGATGAGGCACCATAAGTGTAACATTTTGGCACGTTTCACTATTTAACTCACCATATCTTCTATTTTCAGGAAATGGACCTACATGTATCTGCTATCATAAACGACCTCAAGTTTTTCAATTGATGAAACGGGTCGGGAGTTATTAAACCGATCGTGAAGGTCTGTTTCAATGCTAAATTTGCTGCGTATATTTTGCGAACATATGCCACCCAGAAATTTTTGTCTGTACATCTGTCCTTCACAATAAGTGTATATGTGAAGCGTACACACCAAGTGTAGCATGTGTCATAGTATAATGGTATAATATGCTAATACAGTAGGTGTAATAGTGTAATAGGACTAATAGTGTAATATACTGTATGTAATAGTGGTATACTGTAATAGGGTAATATGTGTAATATTGTAACAGGGTAATATGTGTAATAGTGTAATCGGGTAATATCTGTTATAGTCTCATAGTGTAATTTCTTAATATGTGTAATAGTGTCATAGTGTAACATGTGTCATAGGGTAATATGTGTAAATGTGCCATAGTGTAACATGTGTAAAAGTGTAATATGGTAATGTATTATAGTCTCATAGTGTCATAGGGTAATATGTGTAATAGTGTAACATGTGTAATAGGGTAATATGTGTAATAGTGTAATATTTTTAATAATTGCAATATGCTAATAGGTGTAATAGTGATATATATGTTAATTAGTGTAATATTGCAATATATGCAATGGTGGTATAGTGTAATAGGCTAATAATGCTGTTGTGTAATATGTGTAATAAGTGCAATAGGCTAATATGTGTAATAGTATAATGTATGTGCAATAGTGTAATATGGCAATTACACTATACCACTGTTGCATATATCACACTCTTACCCTAATGCACATATATTACACTATTACACATATTAGCCTATTACAAAATCAGCATACTACGCTATTACACATGTTACACTATGACACTATTACACATATTACCCTATTACACTATTACACATATTACGCTATTACACTTGTTACACTATAACACTATTAAACATGTTACACTATGACACTATTATACATATTACCATATTACACTAGTTACACTACGACGCTATTACACATATTACCCTATGACCCTATTACACTATGACACTTTTACACATCTATACCGCTGTTGCATACATTACGCTATTACACTATTAGCCCTATTTCACTATTGCAATTGCATACATTACACAACTACACCTATTAGCATATTATACCATTATACTATGACACATGCTACACTTGGTGCGTCCGCTTCACATATACACTTATTGTGAAGGACAGATGCACAGACAGACATTTCTGGGTGGCTTATGTTACGCAGCAAATTTAGCACTGAAACAGCCCTTCACGATCGGTTTAATAACTCCCGACCCGTTTCATCAATTGAAAAACTTGAAGAGGTTTATGATAGCAGATACATGTAGGTCCATTTCCTGAAAATAGAAGATATGGTGATGAAGCGATCTTTGAGTTAAAGAGTGAAACGTGCCAAAATGTGCCACTTATGGTGCCTCATCACTACGTATATGTTGTAACTTAAGAACTGTAGTACATACAGACATGTACTTGGGATCAAAATGTCCGTAATGCCCGACTTTATATTAACGTTCAATACATTTAAAATAAAATAAATTTAAAATCTTTGCATTTCGAGTTATGAAGGAAAAAAACATTTTTGGACGGACATCTTGGATTTTGGGGGCTGCCATCTTGGAATTCTGCGTGGCCCGAGGCTGATTATTGTTTAGGATCATATGAAGATCATCTGTGCCAAATGTCATGCTTCTATCACCAACTAAACTATCGCATCAAGTTTCCGCTTAGCTATAGCGTTAGGTTAGGTTTAGGCATATGTTTACTGAGGTTAAGTTTAGGGTTAAGGTTAGGTTAGGGTTAGAGTTAGACGGTGCTTTATGCGGTAACTAACCCTAAACATAACCTCAGTAAAATTATGCTTCGCCCCGCCCTACTAGTAGTAGCCGGCAGATAAAACAGGCGCTCCTTCCCACCCCCGCTGCTTTATTTCGGGTGGCAACTGAAAAATCGCTCCTCTCCTGTCAAGGGCCTCCCTCTCTTCCTCCTTCTAGGGCAGGGGTGGCTAACCCATGGCTCGCAACCCACATGCGGCTCTTTGGCTGGTTTCATGTGGATCTTAAGGGCCGCAGACCAATTCAAAGTTGACTGCATAGGTGTAAAAAAAAAAAAGAAAAGATTGGTGGAACTCTGCCTGCCTGCCTGTCTGTCTGTCTGTCTGTCTGTCTGTCTGTCTGTCTGTCTGTCTGGCTGTTTGTCTGCCTGCCTGTCTGCCTGCCTGCTATTATAACCACCATTACCATTACATTGAGTTTTAACCTGGGTTACATATGGCTTATTTGTGCTTGTCACACTGCCATACTGTTAACAACAATGAAGGAAATTATTCAGTCTGGATAGTTTCATTCAGTAGAGTGGCAGACTTCAAAACAAAATGTTGTGGTTTCAAGTCCGGCGACTGACAATCCAAAGTGGGTGTGTGGGTCTGTCAGTCTTCTAATGTTTCTATGGCTTGTGCATATTGTTCTGACTCCTTATTGCTGCTTGCTTGGTCCCGTCTTATTACTGCTTGCAGCTATATTATTGTTCTTGTTCTTATTGTTCTTAAATTTGTCTTTTTCTAATTGTTCCAAGGGCGATTTTTGTTTTGCATTATTATTATTAAAAGAGTGATTTTGTTGATTTTGTTTTTCCGTTCCCTTCCACACACACACACACACACACACACCACACACACACACACACACACACACACACACACACACACACACACACACACACACACACACACACACACACACACACACACACACACACTTAGCCTATGTGTGTGACTTACTTTACAAAAGACAAACACTGCCAGTGCAGTCGTACCACAAACAGCCAGTTTCAAGTTGTATGTTTAGGGAATTAGGTCATTACTGTTCAATCTCAGCAGACAACAATCATGGGAAGCTCTTCCAAATTTGATTAACTATAATAGCAGACAGACAGGCAAGCAGGTAGACAGGCAGACAAACAGGCAGACAGAGAACAGACAAACAGGCAGGCAGGCAGGCAGGCAGGCAGGCAGGCAGGCAGGCAGGCAGGCAGGCAGGCAGGCAGGCAGGCAGGCAGGCAGGCAGGCAGACAGACAGACAGACAGACAGACACAACAGTGAGAAGTGAACTGCCTTATTAAAATGAACCACCGAGAAAAGTATCTGCTCTGCTGTCCCAACATGCACGGCATACGTGGACGGGTGGACAAACACATATACATGCGCGCGCTGCGCTGTAGACTGTAGAACAGCGCGGCGCACCAATCCACCAATGTTTTCTTTCTTTTTTTATGGAAGTGCCCCGCATGAAACTATAGCCAAAGAGAGAGCCGCGGGTTTGCGACATGACGCTGTGCTGGGTATCAGCATACGTACAGACAGACAGACAGACAGACAGACAGACAGACAGACAGACAGACAGACAGACAGACACAGACAGACAGATATTTATAGTAGCCTATAACACACACGAGCGTGCTTGCGTGCGTGCGTGCGTGCGTGTGCGTGAGAGAGAGAGAGAGAGAGAGAGAGAGAGAGAGAGAGAGAGAGAGAGAGAGAGAGAGAGAGAGAGAGAGAGAGAGAGAGAGAGAGAGAGAGATCGACACTGGGAAGTAAATTGGGGGAGCATGGAGCATATTCCAATCTGCAATCTGTGCTGTGATATTCCGTGGGAGGGGGCGGGGTTGGAGCGCATTTTTGGCCGAGTTGTGAATGGCCGAGCACCCCCCCCCCCCCCCCCCCCCCCCCCCCTGTCTGAATAGCGGGACGTCTCCCTTGTCTAAATAGCGGGACGTCTCCCGTGTCTGAATAGCGGTACTTTATATTTTTTAGAAACGTCCCGCTATTCAGACAATTACAAATCAATGTCGGAATAGCGGGATGTCTAAATAGAAGGCGGTCCCCGATCACGAACGGGTTTCGAAAGGCTGGGCTGCTGCGCGATCAGGACGAGGCGGCGAAAAAAAAGCCTAATAAAAGTCACATTGATGTCGCCTCGTTGAGAGGATTCCTGGTGGTCGCCAGCTAAATGATAGACAGTTGGTTAACCAGATGTACGGTAACTTTGGGGGAGTTTAGGTGGTCTCCAGCACACATACTTTGGAAACACATGCGGCGCGACCTTGTGGATCAGCTATTTAAGCGAGCAAGCTTGTGGATCGCTTATTTACAGAGAATCGAGACCACAAAATGTACAGACCCAGGGTCGGAACGCTTGCTCGGTAACTTTTAATGAGTATTTTATCCACTGCGCGTCGCAATGAAGGGGCTCGCACGTGCGAGTGTAAAGCGACTCGGGAAAACAAACAACTGTCTTCCAGTTTGAACGCACGGTCATTTCCCAAGCCTATACCCTCGGTCTGGATTCTGGACATATTGTAAAGTGTCCGTGTCGCTTCCTTCCCCGCGTAGAGTACATACAACAAGTGTAGGCCTATCCAAGGGCGGGTTGGCCATCTGGAGTACAGGGAGTTTTCCCGGTGGCCTGCGCCACCCCCCCAGGGTGGCCTGGCAAAGGCAAAATTGTCCCGGTGGGAAAATATGTGCCAATCCGCGCCTATCTACTACCGTGTGAATCAACGTTGCAGCCCACAGCCAGCGTATGGCCAGAATGCCGTGCCATCCGTTAAATTAAAACTATAAATAGGCCTACATACACGGAGATGCAATGCTACTTATTGAACCAAAGTAATAATTACATACAGCACGTGCAGTTAAATGTTACACGTGTATGACTGAAACAATACAGTTCACGGCACAGTAGGCTACACGTTCTGTGCACTATAGGCTAGATTAAAACACTTGAATGAGTTATAGCCTACAAATGCATTTTTTTTCTTGAAGTCGTTTAAATAATAAAAAGGATGCTTCTCAAACACCATTTCGTTGCCGACAATCTCATCTGTGCAAGAAGTAAGAACCCTTACATATGGTAATTACCTTACTTATGGTAATTAATTAACAGTCCAGTGCGGCTTGTATATGTACACAATTGTTTGTTTTTTTTTCGCTAAATTTGGCCGATGCGGCCTATATTCAGGTGCGCTTTATAATCCGGAAATTACAGTAGGGCCTACTTAATACTTGACTCTTCTCTCTCTGTGTCCCTCTTACACATACACAGATACAATCACCAACATATGGGGCCGTCTTGTCTATTGGACAGTATTTATTTCCATTATGTCTGTAAATAGATCGAATCGAATCGGATCGAATCGTGGATCGAATCGGATCGTGACCTTGTGAATCGAAATCGAATCGATCTAGGGAATTCGGATCGATTCCCAGCCCTAAAACCTACACTGACGTTACCAATGTTTTGGACGTTTAATAATGAATTAAAATAATAAAAAAAATACATTTGAAAGACTTCAAGTTAACAGTAGAATATGACATACATGGATATTGAAAACTAAATAATGTGACTTCATCATTTACTTTTATGAAATAATTCCACGCTTCTTTCGTTGTCACGTCTTTCTTTTTCTTTTCCAGGCGTGCTCTAAAAGAGTCGATGTGAAACTTTTGTGCGCCGATCTGCTTGTCGTTTTTCGCCTGCAGCGTTGGTATGAGCACCACGGTTTGAGATTCCACTCCATCTACACAGCTCCAGGCCTTTTTTAATGGAGGATACTGTGAACTTCACCTGAGTAGACCGTGTGAGGAGTGAATTCAACACCGGTCAAACGCTGGTTAATTGGTCTCGGAAGTCCGAACCACTTTGCCAGGCAACCCGGGGACATTATTCGCAGCGCCTAATGCATTCTAAAAGTACAGGCTGTCTCGGTTTTGTGTGTGCTCACTCAGCAATGCAGAGGCACATTGTGTACCCTAAAAAATAAAATACTGTAAACGCTGTGCAAAAATGATGAATAAAACCTGACAGATTTGCTCACACTGCAACTGAGATATTGGTAGACTGGTTTAGCCATGAAAACAGGGGTGGCTGCCAGTGCCTTGGTATTTTGACTTGCCCTTTGATGTGCCTCGGGCACAAGCATTTTAAAAGCACTGCTCCAGATCCACTCTCACCCCCCACCCTCTTTATTCTCCTTTTCCTTTTCAGGAAGAAGTCACAGAAATGGGACGAGATGAACATTCTAGCTACGTACCATCCGGCAGACAAAGACTATGGCCTGATGAAGATCGATGAGCCCAGTACACCTTACAACAGGTGAGAGCGCAGGGCCAGTTCACTTACTATTAAAGTGGAATTCCACCCATTTTCAACATTTTACTAAGTAATTAGTATATCTTAGAGATGCCATATGGACATGATAAAAAGTACCCCCCATTCTGTGTTTCCTAGAAATTGTGGTCTGAAAATGATCATTAACATGGTGAAACACAACTGACATCATCAAGTTGTTGCTTTACCATGTTGATGATTGTTCTTTTAGTACCTATTTTTCTGACAGTGTACAAATGGACCTTTTGGGGTTCATTTGGCTCCATTTGTACGCTCTTAGAAAAACAATCTTGAAAATGGGTGGAATTCCCCTTTGACACCAGAAAATGACTTCTCTCAACTTTCGTTGTTGTTTTGTCCAGTGACTTCAGCATTCTCTGACCATAAGTACTGCAGACAGAACACACCAACACAAACTCGCAAAAACCTTTTACAAGGGGTTAGTCTTTATCACATTTGCAGTTCTTAACCTCCATACATTTTAGTGAGTAGTGTTTTCATTTGAGTGAGTTTGTGGAATAATTTGAGTCAAAATCACATAAGTCTGTGTGTGTGTGTGTGTGTGTGTGTGTGTGTGTGTGTGTGTGTGTGTGTGTGTGTGCGTGTGCGTGTGCGTGTGCGCGTGTGCGCGCGCGCGCGCGTGCGTGGAGGGGCATTTTAGTTGGCATGTAATCCAATATACCGTCGTGCTGCTGCAGGAAAGGTCAAACTACCTCCTGTTCTGTTCTGGCCGTCTCTCTCCTCTCTTCCACCTCGTGTCTTGTGTTGATTTCTCCTTGCTCCTTGGGCGGCAGTGGCTCAGGGGTAGAGTAACTGAATGATAACCACAAGTTTGCCGGTTCGAACCCAGACTCCCCCAGAGTGTTGATGCCTCCCTGAGCAAACCCCTGAGCAAATCCCTAATTGCTCCTGATGTGCTGGTTGTGCCAGCAAGGTTTGCGCCACCATCAGTGTATGAATGTGTGTTTGTGAATGGGTGAATGTGATCCACTCTATGTAAAGCGCCTTGGATAAAGGCGCTATATAAATGCACCATTTACCATTTATTTTTCTCCCTTGTAAGCTTCTTCTTGTCCTTCTCCTTATCAATCTCTCACTTGTCTGCATCCATCTTCTCCTGCCTTCCTCTCTCCTTACATCTCTCTCTCTCTCTCAGGATGGTGGGTGATGATGACGACGATGACCTCAGTGAGTCAGATGGCCGCGTTGCTCTCCCAGCAGATGACCTGGCATTAAAGTAAGAACCCTACCCTCGTCTTAACGTCCATGGCACTTAAACACTTAAGTGTTTTACACGTTAAGACGAGTATTTGTTTACGAAAACTAGCCAGGTAACAGTTGCCATAGATGTTAAGACGAGATTTGAAAACGCGCAGGATTTGCGCAGGAAGTGGAGCGGTAATTGTTCAGTGAAAATTCAAAGTGCTTTAGATCAGCCTCCTGTTTGATTTCGTACCTGGCGAGGGCTACAACTCATCGTATTGATCATATTGATCGTCTTCTGCTGCTGCTCCTCGAGGAAGGAGAGGAGAGGAAGGTCCTCTTGCAAAGCGCTGGTTCAGACTAAGCCGCAGGAACCTTTAATCCCATAGCACAGGCCTGGCCAACCCGTGGCTCTTGAGCCTCATGCGGCTCTTTGGCTGGTTTCATGTGGCTCTTAAGGGGCTTTCACATGGCAAGTGTCAAAATTGCTTGGCCTGGCGCAGCCATTCATTCCTTATATTTTTTGTGTGGGTGAAACAGTGCAGACAATGATATATTTTTGTTTGTGGACTCGGTTGAACTGAGAGTTTGTGAGGGTGATACAGTGCACACAATGTTAATTGTTGAGAACTGGACTACTACATCCATCGATCTTCAAACGATTATCCGTAGTCAGTTTGCATGGGCTAGGAGTCCATTTCTGTCATGTTGGTGTGTCACATTTACAATAACTCTGGCTGAGCAGAGGTGTGTGTGTGTGTGTGTGTGTGTGTGTGTGTGTGTGTGTGTGTGTGTGTGTGTGTGTGTGTGTGTGTGTGTGTGTGTGTGTGTGTGTGTGTGTGTGTGTGTGTGTGTGTGTGTGTGTGTGTGTGTGTGTGTGTGTGTGTGTGTGTGTGTGTGTGTGTGTGTGGGATGGGGTGATCTTCACGTGTGTCCGTGTGTATGACGTGGCTCTTTGCAGTAACACGGCAAAGACGTGGCTCTTAGTCTCTGACTGGTTGGCCACCCCTGCTTTAATCAGACAACAACTGGTGTTTGAGTAATAGGGGTTGCTAAAACAAGTAGGAACTATGAAGTCATTAGTAAGTCCCTCCCCAAACTGCTATGGTCCAATCACAGCTAAGCATAACATGTGATAGACCAACCGCTCCACCAACAGCTTTCCTATATTATAAAACATTGTTTTTTAAAAGATGTCACACATTTCTCCACTGCATAGGGCATGCCTTGTTGATGGATTTGGAAGAGATTTTGAAGGTCTGGTTCCTAAAATGAACCAGTATTTTATTTAATGTTGTAATGTTCGTGATAATTTACATTGGCCTAGAGGTCTATTCCAACTAGCATAGACTAGCACTATCTAACATACTTGGCGACAGAATGTGCTCATAAGGTACTTCTGCTGCGAACCTTCTCTTCTTATTATATGCATTTCTGAGACGGACCCATGGCCACTTTTTACGCATTCTTCTGGCAGAACAAGTTCATACTGTTCTGACAAAGGTCCAGACCTTGTGCCTTTTATAGCTGTTCTAAAGTAAAAGGCAGACAGACAAACATAGACAAGGTGAAAAGTTGTTAAAATATTCACCATCTGAATTAGCTCAAGTATACACAACTAGAGAATTTAGAAGATTAAAGTGTAAGTAACCTGTTTTGCACTACTTTTCTCAATCAAATTGTGTCATAATTACAAACACATTTGCCAATACAACAATACTTGGTGTGCATTTGCTCTGGGGGCTATCAGAAGAAAGGTGGTCCAACCCCCGAGTTGATATGGCGCGTCATTAGGAGAAGATCTCATCAGGTTCTCATTGACTTGCATAGACTTGCATAGAAGAGTGGCCGTGGGAATTACCATATTAAACACTCTCGTAAGGGAGTACATACATAACTCTGTTAATGATCGTGACCGGGGATAGTTTGGCCACCACACGTTGTTTTTACTCAGACAGTCTCTCAGACCGTTTTTGCAATATCCATGTTGAAACAGAGCTAGCGTATGTGGCTATAGTTCAATACACTGCAGTCGCGAGGGGCGTGCCTTCACTCCAGCTGACCAGTGACTCAGAGCCATCTAGTACAAGACTTGCGACATACAGTCGGAAACTGAGCGCTCGAGCTGCCTGAATGGGGACAAACTGGAGTTCTCCTCCAAGCCAACGTTTAGTTGTTTTCTGCCGTTGGAATTCGAAGGGACTCTGTGGATGGATTATGGACATTATGTTAGCAGCTACTGTGCTTTATGCTGGTATAGAACCATGACAATAACATTAAAAACAGGAGGAGTATTTGTGAAGAAGAGAGTAATCTTGGTAAACATGCTCGTAAATCAGGGGTTTTCAACCGGTGGTACGGGGACCACCAGTGGTCCCTGAAAGAGTTCCAGGTGGTCCTCAGCTAAGTTGGTCAACCAAATGTAACTCTTGAGATCGTAAAAATGAAACCAAATGGACCTTTGCGGGTCCATTTGGTTTCATTTTTACACCCTCAAGAGTTAAAATATTTATCATCTGAATTAGCCCAAGTGTACACAACTAGAATGGATGGACAAAAGCAAAAGAAATCTTTAGTTTTGGGGTCTGTGGGGCTAAATGTCCTCAAACGGTGGTCTGTGGCTCAAATGCAGAATAAATAGTGGGCCCTGGTATCAAAAAGGTTGAAAACTACTGTCGTAAATAACCGAACGAGCCAGCGGACCACCGCTGCGTCTACCCACTGATACTGATCCTCTCGGGATCAGCAGCAGCTTCGCTTTTACAATCTCTTTCACAATCTCATGTCCGGGCAGTAGCATTGTTTCCGAGTTTTACGCACACTGCTGCCTGCGTAGGAGCACACTGCGTAAAAACATCCACGCTCAGTATGCCAGGTTATAGGCACAGCATCCCTTTTCAAATGTGGTTTTGAGGCCATGCCAGATTTCCACTGACCATAGCCGTTGTAATCGGATGGAAGAAAATGTTCCCCACATATAAGTGGACTTCCCCGGTAGCCCCTTGGTCCAGTCAAGCGCCTAATGCGTGCGAAAGTGTCCCATTTTTTGGCTGTCTTTTCGTTTTTGGGCCAAACGTGTATCGGAATTCCCTTCCCACCTATATTGCTGCACCCACCGATTACGCATCTCTTTGGCATTTTCCAAAAGTTGTAGACGACCGAAAAGTTGTTTCAAGAACTGAGCGCTATAAATAGTCTCGACTCCACGCTGATTCTGTCTATACTCAATAAGCACATCTGCGTTGCTGGGGCGGTACCGTGCTGACGAGGAGAAGGGCGTGTCCATCGGAGTTAGCATTGCAACAAGACGAAAAGACAGCTCTCTGCTGTCTCCTATTGTCGTCACACACCCGCGACATCAACAGATTCAGAACTACATTTCCCAAAGTGGCGGATGTAGTAATTTTATTTTTTATAAACCTCAAATGTGAGATGTGTACAGTCCCACCAGGCATTTTAAATATATCATTGGGATACTTCGGCTATTTTTGAGGGACATGTGTCAACAGTTTTGAGAGTTTTTTGCAGGTTACCTACACTTTAATGATGATTTTGATCCCCAGGTTTGACTGTTTTGTTTTCTCCGAAATCCAGCCTGGAACAAAAAGCAAAATAAATCTTTAGCTTGGGGGTTTGCAGGGCTAAAATGTTTGTCGTCCGTGGCTCAAATGATGAATAAATAGTGGGCCCTGGTATGAAAAATGTTGAAAACCACTGATCAATGATGGCTAAAAAACAAATTGATGTGTGCGAGGAAAAATAAAATAAAAAAAAAAAATAAAAAGTACTACTAAACTACTAAAACGCCAGCATTAGAATAAAGATAACCTGCAGCAATGTAAACTGTTGAAAAGGACGCGGACCTCAAGGGGTAAATTTAGAAAAAGCGGCATCTATGACAAAAATCATGTACAATATATAGGATGTCAGAGCAATCAAGGTAAATGGCTGCCAAATGTGTTTTGATGTGGAATTCTCCTTCAAGTAAATTCTTTCAAACCTTTTGACTGACTAAGGCATAGTGATGATATCCATGTGCAGAGAGCAAACACATCCTTGAATCTAATTTTCCAACTTCCACTTATAAAGATATCCCCAAAAAAGCACTCATTTCCTATCAATTATACCCCATGAGACCTTGAAGTCATGGAAATGTTTTTTGATTTGGTTGCATTCCTCAGCCAATAATTTGATGTCCCGTGGCCTGCCGATTTAATTTACCTCCTCTTGATAGATCCTGATGAGAATTCACATGAATCACAGTTTGCTATGCATCATTGTCAGGGCAGTGAGGGCACTCTAAAAACAAACGACAATAAATCTGTTTCCGTCCAAACGCTGCCAGAATAGGTAATAGGAGTGGAACTTTTTAGTTGTTTCAGTAGTGTTTTATCTGTGTGTAGCAGCTCAGAGGTGTGTATTGGCCACCTGTTCACACGAGCCACACCCCAAACCCAAATGTGTTTGCATAGTAAGCAATAGGTTTATTTATCTACTGTATAACCTTTTCCTTTATGTGGTCTTTGACCATGCATTTTGTAGTGTGGGAAAGTGGAGACTGTTTGTTTAGTTTGCATTTTCCTACATGGAGCGGTGCACTCAATGACCCTGTAGTCAACCAGGGCTGCCCAAAAGGTAGATCACATGACATGCCCCTAAAATACAGTATATAGTCTATCCCTTGAATTAAATGGATAGTTTGGATTTTTTGAAGATAAGCTGTATGGAATACTTGCCATTAATATAGTGGTGTCAACTGTATGAATTGATGTCCAGAGTCCCATGGGGGGGGGGGGGGGGGGGGGTTACTGGGGGCCAAGCAGTAAAAGTAAATGAATCCACAAAACGAACGTCATTTAATAAATAATAATAATAAAACGTTATTTATATAGCACCTTTTTAAAAAACATTACAAAGTGCTTTACAACAGAGCAACACATAACGGACACAGTATAAACAATATAGACAAGTTGAAAGACGAAAAGGAAAACATAGATTAGGGGACAATGTCACTAAAAGCTAAACGATAAAAATGGGTCTTTAAAAGGGATTTAAAAAAGGGACACAGATTCCGCTTGCTTGATCGGTAAGGGCAGGGAGTTCCACAGAGATGGGGCGATGGAGCTGAAGGCCCTGTCGCCTTTAGATTTGAGCCTACAGGTTGGGATGGTGCAACATGATGAGATACATGGCAACAAGCAACACCCCACATTAATGGGGAATTCAACCCATTTTAATTTTTTGGGGTCCATTTGGTTCCATTTGTACACTCTCAGAAAAAAAAAAGATCATAAAGGAAAAATTATTAACATGGTGAAACACAACATGATGATGTCATCAAGTTTGTTTCACAATGTAAATGGTAAAAAAAAGTATTATTAAAAGTTATAATTCAAATAGTTTTTACATTTTGTTTGTAGTATCATTTTCAACCAAATGTTCACTTAGCAGACTAAAAAAAAGTTATAAATGTTTCTGTCCAGTGAGGAAGCAGCCATGTTTTCAGAAAAGTTTATCTGTGGGTGTCTAGGAGAAAGCAGAGCCTTCTAGTGGGAGAGTTCGTATACCCGGAAGCAGAGGCCGGAAGCAGAGCGGAGCAGCCAGATCATGTGATATAGTCACAGAGAGCCTCTTTGAGTCCTATGTGAGCATAACGCTCATGATAATGCTCACTACTCATACAGTCTCGCTACGTACACCGTATCGCGCGACTTTGCTGCTCCCTATTAAATCCCATTCATTCCATCGACTTCCGGCTTGCGAGTGGACTCACAGGACTCCTCCATGCGCCTCCAGCTGCGCAGGTGCCCTGGCGCATAGGAGTGAACGGGAATATCCTAACTCTCCCACTAGAAGGCTCTGGGAGAAAGGGTCAGGTGATGCCAAGGAGAGCTGTGATTGGAGGATTCCGAAATGGTACCCGGTAGAGGATGCTAATGATCTGACTTTTCTGAATAACCAGGACTTGATCATTTTCTATAGAAAAGTGAAAAGTCAACATTGATAATTGATGTTTCTTGTCGATATTGATCAAAACATTGTATGTGTATCAGAGCCTTAAGCCTGGCTAAAGCCAAACACGAATCAGCCCTCAAGAAAACAAACAAAAAACTGCCAGGATATTAGCCTGGTTTAATAGTCGGTGTTATGAAGTAACACCGATATCACTATTCCATTTTCACCCTTCTATTATATGTAGCATCAGCACTACTATTCCATTTTTTTTTGTTCTCAAGTCCAAAAAGTCTACGTTCCCCTGCTGTAACCCATGAAGACAATGCTGTCACTAAAGGTGGTTCAGGGGTAGAGTCACTGGATGATAACCGCAAGGTTGCCGGTTCAAGACACTTAACCCCTAATTGTTCTCGATGTGCTAGTCAGTACCTTGCATGGTTTCTGCCGCCATTGGTGTGTGAATGGGATCTACTATCTGTGTAAAGCGCCTTGGATGAAGGCACTATATAAATGCACCATTTACTGCTCTATAAAGTGTACTGGCTTACAAGGACCTGCTTTCAGTTTGGGCTTCATCCATTCAGGATGGACTTGGCGGGCCTTGGTGCATGTGCTGTTGGCCTGTTGTGCATTTCCCCACTGTAGAGCGCATGCAGGTATACATCGTGTTTTCCACCCAAATCACTGAAGCGCCTTTAAAAACATGTGAAGGTGGCAGTACGTACAGTAACTCAAGGAAATAACTCTGTAAACAACAACGCGTGACTCGCATACACCCTGCTCCATTTCCCACTTGGAAAAACAACAGCTGTTTTTTGTTTTGTTTTTCTGTCATCTTTTTCCTGTTATTGAAAATGGTAACATTTTAGAATGTTGTTGAATAGACGGGACACGTCACAGTGGCATGCGGCTTACAGGGAGACACACAGCTATGTGTGTCTGTAAAATTCTGCTCTTTTTTTTAAATGAGAATGCCCAGTGGATTGAGTCATTGTGGACATGTGCACAAATTAATTAATTCCATTAACCCTTCACTTCAACAACCTTGGTATTATGTACTAGCTGTCCACTGGAGCAAGTCAATTAAGTTAGAAGTTCACATAATTATTGTCGCATCAGTAAAACCTAATGAAACCATATGTATTTTGGTTCTACAGCAGTGATGATAGCCCTTTTATAGTAGCGAGTCTGTAGTGGAACTCTGGAACTCAAATTCCCATTTGGGCATTTTTTAATGTCCAGCTATTAGCAGCTAGCTAAGCTAGCATTCAACCAGAAACTGTGATTGTGTCAGGTAACAGGTAATGTTGGCTTATTTTCCAGAAGTCATTACTTTACAAATCGTCTCAGTTATTCAGAAACATTATTTGTTCATGATCTCTGGTCACTGAGCTCTCATTAGACTCCAAAACAAACTTCAAACTTCTGGCTGTATTTTTACACCAATGATGTGGCTAATCTGCGTCTGGAATTACATGAAAGCGACTAGGGGTGGGCAAATAGATCAATATGCCAATATATTGCAATGCTTATTGCCATAATATGGCATTAAGCATTGCAATATATTGGCATATTGATCTTTTTGCCCATAAAAGTATAAAAAAAAATCGATTTTGGACCTGGCAATTCGATATTGATATTATCAATATCGAATCGCCTGATCCAAAATCGTTTTTTTTATACTTGATGATTTGCTAAAGGTTTGTTCCATTGGAATGGTATGTTTCGTGCTGTATAGTAGTGGGTTTCAACCTTTTTCATACCATGGCCCACTATTTATTCAGAATTTCAGCCACGAACCACAATTTGATGACATTTTAGCCCCACAGACCTCAAAACTAAAGACTTCATTTGCCTTTGTTCACAATACCAGGCTTGATTTTGGGAAACAAAACAGGCAAACATACAGATCAAAATGACCATTAATCTTGTACATTCTCTACTTCTGTAGACTTGGGCTAATTCAGATGATGAATATTTTAACTCTTGAGAGTGTAAACATGAAACCAAATGGACCACTGGTTGAAAACCACTGCTGTATAGTACAGTACAGTACACATCACCCTATACAGTACATTGCATAGGCTGTGCATGCATCATGCACAAACACAGACAGGAACCAACTAACAGATTTATCTCGCATGCAAGCACACAATGCGATTTATCCTCGCCGACATTCTTGCTCTAATCTCTTGTAAAGGTTTAGTTATGCAGCAGAGCGTACAGAATATATTGGCACAAATTACACTCAGGCCTGCCCATCTGAGCGATCGATAAACAGAGCGCTGTGTGATGCAACCCGTCAGCCCCGCAGTAACAGTATGTTACTGTCTGACAAGCGCTCTGGGGCCATATGTACAGTGTATGTATTGTGTGTGAATGTAGCTGTGGTCCATAGCTCCGCTGATTCTATGATGCAGGGTAGTGATACACAATGTTTCTCTCGGACGCTTGATTTTTTTCCCCCCACTCCAGCTCTGGGCAAACCGGGGAAAAACCCCGCCCCCGATGCTCGGAAGCCAATGAAAACACTGCAAACCAGCAGAGCTTTGGGAAGGAGCGCTTGTTTTACTCTGCCGGCTACTACTAGTAGGGCGGGGCAAAGCATAGTTTTACTAAGGTCATGTTTAGGGTTATTAACTGCATAAAACACTGCCTAACTCTAACCTAACCCGAAACAAACCTCAGTAAAACTTTGCCTAAACTTAACCCTAACCATGATGATATTGACAGTCGTTCTCATTAGTACGATACCAGGGTCCAGCCGTGTGCTAGTCCAGTAGAGAGTCTGGATGCAATGCCAGACAGCTCATAATTCATGCACACATTCTTACTTTGATTTTACAGCAATTTATTTTGCCACCACTAGGCTGCCTGCCATGCTATTGTATTGTGGTGTTCTTGTTTCAATTCAACAATCTGAAGTTACATATTGCATAATGTGAACTTAATCTTGGAGATCCCTGGACATTCAGGGAATTCAATTCGCTTTAATTTTTATTAAAGTGTCAAATCTCCTTTTTTTTTTCAGAGGAGAGAGCTAGAGATCCCGAGCATGCAATAATTTTGTGACCGTTATAAAGATATTAAGAAATTGAAGGAATGGCTTGATAAGAGCTATTTCTTTTATTCTGACCATTGTGTCAACAAAGTCCATATATCATATGCAGTGATGGGGATAACGCCGTTATTGATAACTTCGTTACGTAGTCAGATTAGTTTTATTAGTAACGGAGTAACCTAACGAGTTATTTTTGCAATTTAGTAGTTAGTTACTTAGTTACATTTCCAAAAAAGTAACTCGTTACTATAGTTCGTCGCAATTCATTTTCTTGAGATTGCTCGGTGTTGTAGCCTATATTCCTCCTTCTGTTATGGTAGAATAAGCCGACTGCACGTTGTGGCTTCATCCTTCTGCGAGTGATGTGCGTAGTTTACATTTTCTGTCTGCACATCCTGTAAATCCGCCTAAGAAATAATAGTAAACCTACTGTCTAGCTGGTGTCTAGTTATACTCTAGTATGAATCTTTTATTTTGAAAAGGAAGAAAGAGGAAGTCCGCTGGCTGCTTGCGTAGTGAAGCAGCTAGGCGCGACTTGCTAAAAGTCTTGTAAACAATGACGCCGTACACTGTTGGATTAACTTTTGGATTAACACGCGCACTCTCGATTGGGAATCGGCTATAAACTCTGGCTGCGTTATTAGGTGAGTAATGTTTAATTCATTGTTTGGCCGCCGTGCCTTGTCTTATATAGACTACTGTAATTGATAGGCTGGGTTACTATGGTCAGTTGATAAACCTGCAGGAGCTGTTGTTGTTGTTGCCGCCGTGCAGCATGGAGAGGGCATCATCATGCTATCTGACTGGTTGTACCGCGTACAGCATAATATTGTCTGTAGGACTACTGTGGATCTGACATAGCCTACTTTGTAGCAACCTAGTTCATAGTGGGTGATGGGTGACATGGTGTCACTGTTGACTAGTTGTTGTCGGTGGTGGTGGTTCGATGTCATGTGTGCAACATGGAATGCGACTCATGCACTGGTAATACAATGCAACTAAATTGTGCATACATTAAAAACAAAGAGAAAAGGGGTATTTTAATTGTGTTCAGGAACGGAAAATAACGGAAAATAATCTATTACGTTACTTTTTATAGAAAGTAACTTGTAACTTAACGAGATTAGTTTTAGGGGGCAGTAGTCCAATAACCTAACGTCGTTAGTTTATAAAGTAACGATACCCAACACTGATCATAGGAATGCAGGACAGTGAGTACAGTCTACTGAATGTTCTAGAGAACAATGCACAATAGAATACTTCTTACTTCTTAAAATAACTCCTTGGAACACCAGTGTATTAAGGCGAGTATTAGACTGACCAGGTGCTCCGCAAAGCAAATTAATAAAGTAAATAAACTATAAGCTTACCCGGACAATTTTCACAATATTATCATACAATATCTAGTTATCAAAAAGAAAAAAAAATGGCAGGTTAAACACTTTTTGTTTCATTTTACTTCTTAGAAATTATTTGTTATTCTTTGCCAAAAAATGGTCTAAATCCTTCAGTGTGGTGGCCTTCAGGTAGGACTAGAACAGAAATCCAGAGAACACTGCTGGCTGCTGGCCGCTATAAAATGATATAACCATAGAATGACCTTGAAAAATTTCAAGGTCATTCTATGGTAGCATGACAATCTCTAGAGAGTCACTCACACACAGGCAGACTCAGACTGACCCTCATAGAGACTAGAGCCAAACTCCTGCAGAGTCACGGCAAATTTCACTACATGTTTACTTACCAAAGAGGCTGTAATAAACAAGATAAGTTAAGACACTTTCTTGTTAGGCCTGACCTAAGTTTTGTGTATATAAGCATTTCTTTTAAAATACTGTGCATACTATACAGAAGCCAAAATGGATTCCCTAGCCACATCTCCTAAAGCTTTTCAACTCACAGTAGTGTTTTTCTCATACCTATTAATGAGAAAGAGCAGAACGCTGGCAGTGGATCGCTGTGTATAAGATGAAGTGAAAGTTGAGTGTGTGTGTGTGTGTGTGTGCGCATGTGCGTGTGTGCGCGCACGCAATGTAGACTCAGTCGGTCTCTCCAGCCCACACACCCACAGTTGCACACCCAGTAAGAACCACAGTGGAAATATGAAATTTAGCAGCCTGCATATAATAATTGTTTATTTAGACACCAATGCCCAGCCTACAAGCTCGCAACATGTCCACGTAGATTGGCTAGTGAACGTATTCAAAAATGTTTTTCAAAATGTTAAAAAAGAAAAGGCAAATAAGTTAAGGACAATGGGTTTAGCATGTGGTGATAAATGAAAAACGGAGCCCTAAGTGCCTTGCTCAGGGACTCTTGGACCACGTGAGCGGTGGTGGCCTCAGGGGTGAACCGGCCATCCCCATACGGCCTCTCTACCCACTCAGCTACTGTCCTCATTTCTGCCTCTTTTTTCGGCACCCACAATCCACTCAATTACATGTCGCCTCGCTCATCCTATCTGAACCACTACACTACAGCTATTACTTATCCTTAGTCATCATTTAAAGCAGTGGTTTTCAATCTTTTTCATACCAAGGCCCACTATTTATTCAGAATCTTGGCCACGGACCACCATTTGATGACATTTTGGCCCCACAGACCCAAAAAGTTGTTTTGCTTTTGTCCGCAATACTAGGCTGGATTTGTGTAGACTCTCTAGTTGTGTAGACTTGGGCTAATTCAGATGATGAATATTTTAACTCTTGAGACCGAATGGACCCGCAAGTTACATCTGTTCAACCAACTTTCTGTCATTTAGTTTGGGGATCACGTGGAACCCTCTCGAGGACCACTGGTGGTCCCCAAACCTCTGGTTGAAAACCCCTGATTTAAAGAATAACCATCAGTGCAAATCCTGGACACCTGGTCCCTTCTCTTCCTATTTTCCGATTTTTTTTGAAATTCAACACTTGTGAGAAACATCATGAAAAACAGGTCAAAGTCAGGGTACCATTCACTAACCATTGGACGGCAAACCATGCAAAATTTCATCATGCTTTATGTAGCATGTGATACTGTATGTCTTACTAGGGGGGGTTTCCAAACGTGCTGACTAAGCACATTTATGACGGCCATGTCTGTTTTTAGCCCAAGGAGTTGTTTACTGAGAAAAAATAATAATGCTTGGAATGGATTCAGCATAATGAAAACCCTCTAGTTAGACATTGCATGCTAGATAAAGCATGATGAGATTTTTGCATGTTTTGCCTTCTGTAGGTCAGCAGGTGTGTTTCCTGTGTTTTTAATTCTCTCCTCCTCTCTTCCTATAGGCTGGCAGCAGCCGAGGGGGCGGAGCATCGCTTCATTGGGGACAAGGAACCGGAGGAGGAGGAGGAGAGCAGTGAGGAAGAGGAGGAGCTGTCCCCTGAAGAGCAAGGTACACACACACACACACACACACACACACACACACACACACACACACACACACACACACACACACACACACACACACACACACACACACAGACACACACACACACACACACACACACACACACACACACACACACACACACACACACACACACACACACACACACAGACACACACACACACACACACAGACACACACACACACACACACACACACACACACACACACACACACACCACACAGACACACAGACACAGACAAACGCGTAACCAGATTTATGATTTATAGCCAGCCAACCACAGTTATAGTTGGAGAGCCAAATCCACCAGCGACTATCAACCAGTTTCTTACCGATCACCAACCTGGTCGTCCCACGGAGCCCGGGAGGTGCAGGGCAAAGCTCCCCGTTCCTCCCTGCACGCCTGCGCGTTATCTGAGGGACCACCAAGACCAGAAGACCTGGTTACGATTAGTATGCAAGTGGTCGAAATATGCAAGCTATCGAGGCCGCAAAGCCCTGCTAGTGGATCTCCTAACGCCACATACACAAGCTCTAAACCAACAGGTGGTCTGGGGACCACCAGTGGTCCCTGAGAGGATTCCAGGTGGTCCCCAGCTAAATGGAAAGTTGGTTAACCAGATGTAACTCTTTGAAAGCGTAAACACTTTTACGTTTACACTCTCAAGAGTTTACACTCTCAAGAATTAGCCGATTAGTTCTGTTGAAGATTAATGGTCTTTTGGATCTGTATGTTTGACTGTTTTGTTTCCCAAATCCAGCCTGGAATTGTGGACGAAAGCGAAAGAAATCTTTGGTTTTGGGTCTGTGGGGCTAAAATGTCATCAAATGCTGGTCCGTGGCTCAAAGGCTGAATTAATAGTGGGCCCTGGGATCAAAAAGGTTGAAAAGCACTGCTCTAAACCCTACATGTTCCCTACCTGTCCCCATCTCTAAATCGGATCCAATTCTGAGTATGTCAGTCTGGGATACATACTGTACTGTGACCTGTACTTTGTTAACTGGCTCATAATTGAACTGCCCACAACGATTTGTCAAGGTCGATAATGGGGGGTCCGTTATCGAACTTGACAAACCTATTGTTTCAAATAGACCGATCGGAATGCCAAAAGGCTCTTTGTACAGTAGATTGGGCAGTCTGTTAAAATAGTTTGTGCATGTTTCTCCATTAGTACAGTTTGTGCTTTGTTGAGGCATAATTTGCATTACAAGATATCAGGGTTTCTTATCAGATAAGACGCGTGGGAGGCTGAGGTGAACTTGGTTTGAGGAGACTGGGAATATGAATTTTCCCAGATTGGAATCTTTAATTAGGTTAGTATTTAATGACGGGTAAGAAACACATTGATATATTATTACACATTATATATATTATATACACTACATATGTTTTAATGATATGTCATTTTATTCCCATTTTTAGATGGAACATACACATACATACTGTAGCCTACAGATTGTTGAGCAGGGTCATTTAAGGACATCTTGCTGCTGCTACTCTGAACACAACAAGGATTTAACACAGAGCAGACACATAGCCGCTTATAAACCACAGTGATGAGTTCCTCGTATTCTCATCAACCGGGCTGAGAAAACTTTGTGACAAAATTACATAATATTGTTTTAGATTTTAAAGCAAAATGGCTAAATGTCATCCAATGGTGCTCCGCGTCTCAAATGCATAATACATAATGGTCCTTGATATGAAAGTGGCTGAATAGCGTATAGCAGATCCTCCTCTGCCTTGCATCGCTCTTGCATCACCTTAGTTTCTTCTTTTTTCCCCCTCCGTACGGCACCTAGTGGTGGTGCTATTGGGTACACGTGGCTCAGCAAACCCTCCCTGCGTAAATAAAATGTTTAAAGTAGAAAGGGAGTGCAAATGCCTGCCTAGAGCCATGCCCCAATAATACCAGTGATGCAGCAGTGCAGTACAATGTCTCCCTATAGGGCCATGAGGCGACATGTGCAGCATGTGCTTCTTAAAGGAGAATTCCACCCCAGAAGCATTTCTTACTTTTTATTTACTGGCTGCTTCCCCTACCCCAACATAGGCTAGGATGGGGCTATGGGGTGTTGTTCAAATTCACCCATTTACGTCACTTTTTTGGCTACATATTCTCTCTCTACCATGTCAGCAGTGTGTTGACACTCTTACTTTCACTTTTGGTTCAGCAGTGGTTCAGCTATAAACCATGCACCACGCCTCAAACATTTAAGACAGCTGAACCACTGCTGAACCAAAAGTGAGAGTGAGATTGTCGACACACTATAGACATGATGGATAGAGAATATATAGTGAAAAAATGCATTTTGGGGTGATGTAGATGGGTGAATTCGAACAACATCCCACAGCCCAATTCTAAGCATAATTATGTTGGGGTGTAGGGGAGGGTTCCCCAATTAATTTTCCTCAAGGGCCATGTTTTAACGAACCAGGCTGAGTCCATGCGCACAGCTTTTTTTTCATGCATGTTGCTACTAGGGGGCATGTGGTTCCAAAAGTGCCAAAAGCCTTAATACTAGCTCGGTATTTTCTTGATTTATTTTTATTTTATTGTATTTATTTCTTTAGAAAATACCTCCGCAGGCCACAAGGGGCGCTCCGTGGGCCGCAAATGGTCCGCAGGCAGCCTATTGGGGAACCCTGGTGTAGGGGCGAATAAGGAGTTTTTTTCCCCACAAAATAACAACTGGACCACTTTTTTTTGTAAATATATCTTTACCTTTCTGCAAATAAAGAAAGCCATCTGGGGTGGAATTCTCCTTTCAACAGCTGTCCCTCTCTCCTGCCCAGCTGACTTCCACCCTGTTTTCTAAACGGCAGCACTGCATTAAGCAGTATTAATTTTCCGTGCATGCGCTGGCTGGAAAACGTCAGCACTCTAGTCTGACCTGTGTGAGTCACAGGGGCTAAAGACTTAACTCAACACAGACTGGCCCGAGTTAAAAGTCAGTAAGCCTGGCAGAGCCCATGGCCTAATATTATTTCCTGATTCTGTGTAGTGCGAGTCAGCATGGTGTACAAGTACATCATCCCCTGGACAATGATTCTAACATGTTGCAGGAACTTAACCCCAATCCAACCCTTGATGATGATTTGACTGATTTGAAACAGTATTGTGGAGCGGAGGTCCTTGGCGGAGCGTTCAGCATGTGAAATTAAGATGACGCACTCATACAGTACATGCTAGAGCCTGACAGATATGGAATTGTGGGAATGACACAATAAATAATGCGATAGAGCAGTGGTTTTCAACCTTTTTGATACCAGGGACCACTATTTATTCAGCATATGAGCCACAGACCTCCATTTGATGACATTTTAGCCCCCCAGACCAAAACTAAAGATTTCTTTCGTTTTTGCCCACAATACCGGGCTGGATTTCAGAAACAAAACAGGCAAACATACAAATCAAAATGACCATTAATCTTCTACAGTCTCGAGTTGTGTATACTTAGGCTAATTCAGAATATTTTAACCTGGAATCCTCTCAGGGACCACTGGTGGCCCCCAGACCACCTGTTGAAAACCCCTGTGGTAGAGTTATACAACCACGGATAACCAATTTGCAACCAATATAGTTTTTTAACTGGAAAGGAAATAGAGTATACCTTTTTTGTGAGGTGTGCAGTTGTGAGTTGTGTACAGTCACATTGACAGCAATACAGCCAAAGTGCTTTCTTAAACCAGTGTCCTTTATTTCTTGTTTTTAACTTCTTGTTTTTCACTCTATTCAGTCTTTCACTCTATTCAGTAGAGCGAATAGTGATGGATAACAAATACCAGTCCAACTCTCCAGCACCATCATGTGGCATCACTATGCCACATGAACATAAAACATTATATCTGTGACAATTTCACTGATAGATTTCCAATAGGAATCCAATAGGATGCCTATAAGAATCCTATAGGATCTTATAGGATCTTACAGGAATCCTATAAGAAAATCCTGTATGATCCTATAGGATTTCCTATAGGATTTTGGGGAAAATTCTATTGGATTTGGATTGGATTCTATCGGAATCCTATTGGAGAACGTATAGGATTGTTCCAAAATCTGATAGGACTTTTCTATTGGAATCCTATAGGATTTTTTGACTAGGGCTGATACGATAGACTGATTCTATTGGTCTAATGTTCTCTCTCTCTCTCGCACGCACGCACGCACGCGCGCGCACACACACACACACACACACACACACACACACACACACACACACACACAGTTAGGGACAGTGGCATAAATCTCCTGGTGGAGATTAGATCTAACGGACTGAGGAGCAGTGTATAATGACGGGGCTGTTGAGAATCCCTCCTCAGCTTGATTTCTGACTCCAGGTTCTTTTTATCACCACATCCCACACCCCCCTGTCTCCATTTATTTATTGCTCAGTCTGGGTGTGGTCAAACAGGCACTGTTAATCCTACTCTGACATTTATATTTGTACAGTTTGTATGCGATCTGTGTACCTGTATGCATTGCACTACAGCAAATTCATCAGTGATAATTTGATTTTAATGGCTCCTGCACAATATCATGAGTATATCTAAAAATATACAGTATCTGTCGATATATGACTCGACTGATATTTTAGTACCGTATTTTCCGGACTATAAAGCACACCTAAACGCCTTTAATTTTTTCAAAAATCCACGCTGCGCCTTATAATCCAGTGTGCCTTATATTATATATGGATCATTTGACTGCAGTAGCTTCTATTCTATGTTAAGTGTTGTAGCTACTACACCGCGTTCCAACTTATTATGCAAATCATGTTTTTGTTTGATTTTCCAACATAATTGATGCAAATGATATCAGCATAATTTTCAAGTCATTAGCTGTCAATTTATATTTCAAATCTTATTGAACAAACCTCCTAATGAAAACAGAATTTAGAAAATAAATTAAAAACTGTTTTCGCACTGTTCCAGATTATTATGCACATCATAGTTTTAAGACATTTTCTAGTTTGTAAAGAACTGAAAATAGTAATTTGTTGAATTCATAGCAATAAGGAGGTCATATGTACTGGGAAAAAATGCTATTTCAATCCAAAACATGTTAACAGGTCCAGTTACATGTTAACATGGGACCCCTTGTTTGATAGCAGCTTGCGTCCATAAAACTTGTGAGTTTATGGAGAGTTTCTGCTTGAATGTCTTTGCAGGATGTCAGAACAGCCTCCCAGAGTTGCTGTTTGGATGTGAACTGCCTCCCAACCTCATACTGTACACAAAGACTAATTTTCAAACAGTCTTGTTCACTGATGAGTGCCGTCCAACAAGGCTGCGACGTCAGCAAGGAGGTGGCGGAGTCATGTTTTGGGTCGGAATCCTAGGGAAAGATCTGGTTGGCCCCTTTAGGGTCCCTGAAGGTGTGAAAATGACTTCTGCAAAGTATGTTGAGTTTCTGACTGACCACTTTCTTCCACGGTACAAAAGGGAAGAATCATGCTTTCTGAAACAAAATCATCTTCAAGCACAACAATGCACCATCTCATGCTGCAAAGAATACCTCAGCTTCATTGGCTGCTATGGGCATAAAAGGGAAAAAAAAATCATGGTGTGGCCCCCATCCCGCCCCCCCCCTGACCTCAATCCTATTGAGAATGTCTGGAGCATCCTCGAGCGAAAGATCTAAAGGGGCCGACCAGGTCTTTCCCTAGAACTCCGGCCCAAAATATGACTCCGCCACCTCCTTGCTGACGTTGCAGCCCTGTTGGGACATGGTGGCCAAACTGGCCATGCACCAACCATCCACTACTCCATCCATCTGGACCATCCAGGGTTGCACGGCACTCATCACTGAACAAGACTGTACTGAAAAATGTACAGTATGAGAGTGGGAGGCAGTTCACATCCAAACAGCAACTCTGGGAGGCTGTTCTGACATCCTGCAAAGACATTCAAGCAGAAACTCTCCATAAACTCACAAGTTTTATGGACGCAAGCTGCTATCAAACAAGGGGTCCCATGTTAACATGTAACTGGACCTGTTAACATGTTTTGGATTGAAATAGCATTTTTCCCAGTACATATGACCTCCTTATTGCTATGAATTCAACAAATTACTATTTTCAGTTCTTTACAAACAAGAAAATGTCTTGAAACTATGATGTGCATAATAATTTGGAACACTGCGAAACGCACTGTTTCAAGTTTTTAATTTATTTTTTAAATTCTGTTTTCATTAGGAGGTTTGTTCAATAACATTTGAAATATAAATTGACAGCTAATGACTTGAAAATTATGCTGATATCATTTGCATCAATTATGTTGGAAAATCAAACAAAAACATGATTTGCATAATAAGTTGGAACGCGGTGTAAAAGGTGCGCCTTATAATCCAGTGCGCCTTATAGTGCGGAAAATACGGTATAGTTTTTGTTGGTGTTGTAAATGCACATTAGAGTTTCAACACGTTATTGTTTTCGTATTAGGTTTTTATTTACTTAAAAAAATTGTGTTTTTTTATTTTAGTTTTCTCTTATTTTGTAAATGTTAGCAGCACAGTGTTGGATAACCCTCATGTCCATGTGCAGCCAAGAAGCATCAGTTCCAGATGATGAGGAAGATGCACTACAACGAGGCCATGAACATCAAGCTGGCGCGGCAGCTCATCGCCAGCGAACTGGAGGAGGACGAGGACGAGGACGAGGAGATGAGGGACGACACCGAGGAGGACACCAGGGAGGAGACGAGGGAGGAGGGAGAGGAGACGGAGGACATCAGCGTGGACCCCCCACAGGACGGTAAGGAGGAGGAGGGGTCCTCAGGGGCGGATCTAGGCATGGGCATGGGAGAGGGGCAATGTTCCCCTAAATGCCCAGTCTGCCCCAGCAACCATGATGCAAAAACAACCCAAGATATTTCAAATTTAATTGCTTATATTTAAAATTATTTGAAACACTACTGCTGCTACTAACTAACTACAGCTGTGGCACCACTAAACCAACAGCATTTCATCATTGAAAACGGAAAACTCTCAGTCCTTTAGCTTTATGCATGCTGCGTGTCTGTTGCAACTTCAACAACTGATGTTATTATTGATTCTTTACTTGCCTAATAAAAGTCCTTTAGCCAAAAATGGTATGGGTGTGACTTCATCGTCCCCTTCCCCCGGCAGTTGCCTGAAGTTGCCATTTTTCAGCCAATCGCAGCACCGCGGTGGTCGGTAAACCCCAGGAAGTTACCACAAAAGATCTCAGGATCTGCTGAATGTTCCTTCCACTTTATTGTGGCTGCTGTGGGCATGACATCACAGGTCCACTTCTGTAGCCCACCTACTGTATATGGAATGCATCAAACAAAGCACATGCTATAAATATTTAAAACATTGTAATGCTGTTGTGACAGTGACTGAGAATTACTCCCTCCCTGAGGTTAATATGAACAAAACAACATTTTTAATATTTTGCATTCAGCTGGACTACACGAGTAGAGCCTTGACTCATTGCTGCAGCAGCAGCAATAAAATGGAGTAGTAGTTATTTTCTTATCCCATGGGGGCACCATGGGATAAAAAAAATAACTACTTTTAAGCTAAAGAATATTTGTGTTTTTAAATTTTAGTTTAATTCTAGATATATAGGGTGAAGATAATGTTTTGTCTACATGAGTTTTATAAACCACTGTGTATTATCAAAATCGATTTTTAATTACTTCCTACTTACAAAAAACGTGCTGCGTGGTGACGTATCCACTATCACATCAATAAAGGCCAACGGGAATTACGCTGACCTGTTTCCGATTACTGAATTGTCCTCCACAAACACAGGTGCCTTGTTAACAGTCAGAAATATGCCGTTTTGAATATACAAATACATTATCCAGTAGAAATAAGCCAGATGGCAGTAAAGTGGCAGAGCTGAGTGACTACTTGTAAACAAACAGTCCATGAGTTGCGTGTAGTATAGCTCAGCGTAGAGACGTCTCTCTTTTTGCCGTCCCATCGCCTGAAGGGATGCACGCTCTGATTGGCTTAGAAACCCTCTGTGCCAGATAATCGGTTGCTTCTGGTTTATTCCACTTACTGTATAACAAAATTCACAGTTTATTTTTATTTTATTTTTTTACTGCAGCAAAAAGGTGTAATTGTCTTTCTGTCTGTCTCTGTCTATTCCTCTAGCTGACTCTCTGGACTCCTAAACAGGAGAAATCTTGCTGGTGATGCACCATCTTAATGGACAACTCCTGTTGTGTTGCTGCTGTGCCCTGTGTTCCAGTGTTGGCTCTTGCAGCAGTCACAGCCTCCCCATCTCTGTACCACACACACACACACACACACACACACACACACACACACACAGTACCGCTGGCCTTGTCACCTGCTGTCTCTCTGTGTCTGCTCGTCAGCAAAACAAACACAATAACACACGAAATATGCTTTTTAGGAACATTTTTACCCTGGAAACTCCAGTACATCACAAAAGTCAAGCAAGGATATACATAAACTCTGCTGGTTGTCCTCCTCTGTTGCCAAGAAACCCGCTACTCTCCCCCTTCCCCTCATACCCTCTGCTCCTCTTCCTTATTTGGACGCCGTCACCTCAAGGAATGTCTGCCTCTCTGACCCTTAAAGGGGAGCCGAGAACTTTTTACAAGACTGTTGGATAATAACAGACCGATTAGTCAGGCCTTCCCCCTCTTACCCCCTTTCTTTCTTTCTTTCTTTCTTTTATTGCCGTCGTTGTCTTCTTAGGGGCACGTACAGACATTTACATCGATACAGCCAGACTCTTTGCTGTCTTGCTGTGTCCAAAGTCAACACTGCCCTGCGCCGTCAATTAATTTCCAATCGGTGTCACATGGTTGGGAAGCAGCAGACATGCTTCCCCTCCCCTGCAAGGATAATAGCCTATTTAAGAACGTGCGACCTACGACTTCAGTGATGAATGGCTCTGTGCTCGATATTCCTGGCTGTCCGACCCTCTCCTCCAAAACTCAGCTTTTTGGCGTCTTGTTACCAACGTGGACAAGAGCTAGCGCTGTAGGGGAGCGTCAGCATGGAAACCAGAGACGCCAGTGGAAGAGGTGGACCCTGTCGGCGTCGCCTGCTTTCTCAACTACGTTGGGCTTCTGTGGCGACTGCGACGGAGCTCGTTCGCGTCCTTGTCGTGTCGACAGCTTTCTTAAAGTCCCTAGTGTCTGCCGCTTCCAACCACGTGACTCCCATTGTAAGTGATTTGAGGGGGCAGGGCAGTGTTGACTTTAGAGATGGCTAGACGGCAAAGAGACTGGCTGCATTGGCGTAAATGTCTGTACGTGCCCTTAGTCATCACCTCCTCGCACCATGATCCTCCATCTGTCTGGAGGACGCAGAACCTCTGTAGTGGAAGAGAGGTCTCCATGGACATGACCATGAGGATGGTGATGTTTGTAGTGTGTGGCGTTCTGAAGTTTCTGTCTTGTTTTGAGACCTGCCTGTCCTCTCTTTCATACTCATCTAATTTCAGTTTCGCAAATATTGCAAATATTGATGAGACTTTTTTTTTTCTTTTTTTTTCTTTTCTTTTTTTTTTTTTTTTTGCTTGTTATTGATTACTGTACTGTGGCCACAGTAGATTACCTGGTAATGATATGCCCAGGGATACAATGCATTGTGATGTATTTTCCGTTCATTCTTTTATTTTCTTTCCCATGCTAGCCTCGGCAATCTTGAATTTGATTTAAAAATGATTGCACAAATATAAGCATTTGATGTGTGCACTCGACAACAAATACAATATTTACTGATATATTTAATATTTGCCGTTATACAGCACCGTAATATTTCATAAATAACTGTTTCGGATCAAGAGTAGAAGCAGTGTGATATTATAATGGATTTGTGTGGATCCAGACTAGCACACACTGAGACATGAGACAGTGGAGCGCTTGTCATTTGCTTGGCTAAAATCTCTCATATGACTATAACCTGTGATTCTCTTACTGGCCACATTTATCTGCACCCACATCAAAATAACAGTACTGTAAACTATCCTGACTGAAACGATTGTGACGGCGTGCTATTTGGGGAATAGGACCTTGTTCCAAGATGGCTCCCATCTTCAAACAAACAGCAACGCAGATCTTCAAATGAAAGAGCATTTTTGTTTAAGTTACAATATTTTCTGTTGCACAACTTTTGTGAAGAGTGCACTTGCAGGAGGCTTAACTGTTGAACCCCACACTCGCTCAAACGCACGCACGCACGCACGCACGCACGCACGCACGGACACACACACTCTTCCATACTAACATCAGTAGTTAATCAGAGCCACGTTTGGACGTTCTTGTAGCTGTTACAATAACCTCCGAACATAACCAAAGCGATGCGTAGAGTAAAAGCCTTACCAACCAGTGATCGTATTAGTTGGTCCTGGTCCCATCTGGTCCTATCTGGGGTCTTTGGGAGCAGGACGGAGGAGGAGGAGGATGTAGGATCTATTCACAGCACACAGCTGTTAGCCAGGCATGCAGAGCAAGACCTACGCTGTAGACGCCATCTACGTGAAGGCTTGTCCCAAAACAAACTTGGACCGGTGGAAATGTTGCGACATTGAGGGGTCAGAAAACTGAGCGCCCAGGAGCGCTGTCATGGCATGCAGCCTTAAAGAATTTGAAATGTAGGTTTTCAACGAGGGCGGAGCTTATAAGAGCTATTTACTGTATGTGTGCATCATGTCATCTGTTTTGTATTGCACAGTGACAACTAGAGTCTCTGTTTAGTCTATGTTTAGGCTGCTAGTGTTTATGCTGTACTAAATGATCTGAAATAAAGGGATTTTTAATCATGACAGCAGGGCTGCTGCCTAATGAGGTCTATACTGAGTTTGTTTTGGGCCGAGCCTTGCAGGATTTTTGTGAATTTTGGTGGGAGTACGTTATTGAACAAGTGTTGTGATTGGTTGAGGAAAATTCTATCCGGGGGCTTTTCTCTTTGCAGATGAGCTAGCCTGGGACCAAGACTATTATTACCGATGACACTAATTGAGGCTCTGTTCCATTTCGCGTACAGTGGTTCTTAAACATTTTAATTGCAAAAACATGCATAACTGAGTTAATACAAATGTAAGGGGTCTATTTGGTTCCATTTGTACACTCGTGGGGTTACAGTACAGATCTATTTGGAGTGTTTACAGTGAAGCTAACATGCACAATATCGGCCTGTACAACCAGAATAGAGCCTTCGTTAGTATCATCAGTAGCACCTGAAAGAAGTAGGGAAGGGGCATAGGGTCGGACTCGTAAATGGTGTGTATGCCATTATTGACAGAAAGAGTCATTGTCGATGCTACTGAATCCAGTCTCCACTGTTGACTTAAATGTAGTGTTTAGAATTGACAGGGCTGCATCAAAAGTGAGATATTGTTGTCAGAACTTACCACTATGGCCAATAATGTTGTTGCAAGCATTTATCTCCATCTACAGGGTTCCTACAGTGTGGAGTCTGCCTGCAAGGGAAATGCGAAATTAGAATACATCAGCCAATGGTCGTGGTTTAAGTCGTCAATATACACATGACCACATATTCGCAAACACACTGTTTATGCATCATATATACATATTGCTTTGAGTGATACTCTTATATCTGTAACTAATAACCCTAGTTGGAAGTCAATCTTTTTCAGCCTACCAGGATACTGTACCAGCACCATACGTCATCTTGACAGACTGAATTGTTATCCTTCAAGAAATGAAGGCACCAGAAAGAGTTTGGAGTTGTGTACTGTACAACGTAGGGGTGTGACTATACACAAATGTTAAGATCCACCATATTGGGCTCACGGCAGCCTTGACTCCCAGGCTTTCATTTTCGTCTGTATTGGGCAAAAACGGAAAGCCTGGATTAACACGCGGAGTAGACACTGGCCTTAGAGTAGGAGTCAATCGCTGGGGCTGACGACCTGTTTCTGAGATCAAATCAGATCTACCTGATCTACCGGCATGCTGCACCGGTACCCGCCCCTCTAGGCCAAAATCATTGCAGCACGTTAGCCCAGGCTAGACTCACTGTAATGACACTGATATACAGTATTTATTATGTATTTTGTGATAATAATCAAAATCAACAATTATTAGCTGAAGTTTTCAAGTAAAATACAATCGGCCTACTTGCCTCTGAGATGTACTGTAGTGACATAGAAGTCAAAGTACTGAAAATTGGAAATATTCCGGTGTAGTAAAACGATACTGATCACTGTCCGTGCTGCGTTTCATGCATAAATCCCATTAATCTCAGTTATGTCAAGCTCAGATTTTTCAACTCAACTGTCAATACTTTTTCCATGACTTTTTCCATGACATAAAATCCAGATGTTTGTCGCTTGTAGATGCTCTGACACAATCTGAAATTACACGTAGATTGTAAGCAAAGCTATTAAGTATTATTGCCGTTAGCGGCTATGGTCATCAGCTGTGACTAGTCGGGTTTTGTATCTCATCACAAGCCGCTGTCGAATAGGCAGGTCGACAGCCAGCGATATCTAAATGATTACTCTATTTAGGGTAAACTTTAATTTCATAGCCACACGTTAATGCTTACATTAAAAAAACACAATTGAGTATACAGTTTTAATATCCCAATATTTTGTGGCACAATATATTGAGTATTGTCACACCCCTAGTAGGAACCCTGGAAATAATTTCATTTACTTACTGTCTTCTTGTGATTTGCTGCTGGGGTTTGAGTCCTGTAACACAGGAGATCTGCACTTTTGTTGATTTATTGTGGTGTTTTCTTTTGTTTTCTTTTTTAAATTAAAAATGGTGAGGTCTTAACAATTTATTTGTGGGCATTCATTAACGTAACTTCACAGACGCATACTGAAACAGATACTGTTTTATAATCAACACTCTCCACTTCTTTAACTCTACTACAAGTTTGACTGCGCAACTTTTCACTTGTAGTGAATATTTTAATATTTGACTGGGACTATACAGTATACTTGGACTGAAGTACTGTGTGCTTGAGTACCTAGTCCGACACTGTTGCCATGACCATCGTTTGTGTACCAGTGAGTCCAGTGTGTAACGGTATAGATCATTTCCAGTCTTGCATAACATCATTTTGGAAATTTATTTGCCCACATCCATCAAAACACAATAGACCTTTAGATAAGCCCCTCCCCAAACTGCTATGGTCCAATCACAGCTAAGCATAACATGTGATAGACAAACCCCTCCACCAATAGCTTTCCTATAGGATAAAACATTGTTTTAAAAATAAATGTCTCGCACACATTTTTTCACTGCTTAGAGCATGGTGATTGATTGATTGGATTTGGAAAAGATTTGAAAGGTCTGGTTCCAAAAATGAACCAGTGTGTATTGTGTAAAGTCCATGATATTTACATTGGAATGAATGAGCCCGGCTGGAAAGTGTCCTAGTGTGGACAGGAGGGTGAGGCTTACCTAAAGGTCTATTGAAATAATGTACATCTGCTGGTTTAAAACAAATATGTTTGGCTACATGGTTTAAATGCATCCAGTTATGAATTACACTTATGATTTCAGGAAAGTTTGAGACAGAATGCCGGTGCTACTGTGAATGTGCATTGTTCAGCACACAGGCCACCACCACTGGCTAACCATTCACAACCCCATTGGGTTTAACCCACCCCGGATGTGCATGTATATGTACAGTAATCGAAAGAATTCTGTACTTTTTGCTCTCCCTTCAGTTCCAACCTAGTTTTGGTTGTGTATTTTCTAGGGTATGTGAACAACAGCAAAGGACAACTACTGCAAAGCACTTGCATAGAATTGGGTCCTAGTTGCTTTATCTTTGTCTTTTTTTAATGACAGCAAAGTCCTGAAAGTCTCTAAAAGTCTTTTTATATCTGAAAGTGTAAAAAGTGACTTTAAGGGACATTTAATTGTTTGAGCCATTTGTCCATTAAGAGTTAAATTAACACTGAGGATGCATTTTGTTGGAGATATTCCATTCCAGCTTTTAAGGATGATGGAATTAATGATCATCTGAACCGCAACTGTCAGTTATTTTATTCTCCAAGTAATGGGATGTTTTTTTTTTTTGTTTTTTTTGGTATTTTAAACTTGCATGTTCTTTCATAAGGATGTGTGTAACATTTCTGTCTCATTAAAAGAATGAAGAACTTGCGTTGTGTTTTCATCTGTGGTCAGATGGCTTTCTGGGTTTTACTGTCTTGTGAAATTGGTTTTAGGCTTGACTTAAGTTTGGATGGTTTTAACAGGAGGTTTTTTCTTTTCATCGCGGCACATAGTATCCTGCGATATTCCGCTTCATACTAGGATAGTGACTAGGATAGTGTGCACTAATGTTACTCTGTTACCCTCTTTTTTGACGGCGGCCATGAGCTTGAGCCTCTTCGCGATTAATCGAACAATTGCAAGGGCCCCTCTAGCTCAGGGGCCTCGGCCCAACGTATGAGGCAAGAGCTGCAAGACATTGCTTATTGATATCCACACGTGTTGTTTCTACTGCTGTAATCTAATAAACCTGCCCACATAAGTTTGGAAACATTAACTTTGGGAATTATTTTCTCCGAATCAATATCAACATGTGGGTTGCACCCTCAAGAAATGTTCCAGAATGTAATGTTCTGTTGGCATTCACTGTTGTTGTGAATTTCAAGTTCTGACAGGTGTGTGACAGTCACAGGTGTGTGCCACGGTCACTTTCTTGACTTTGTTTATGCTGTTTATGACCCCATGTCTTCAGAATCTGCTTTTTGGGGGGCACAACCCAGCGATGTTTAACAATGTTTACTCATTCCAGTCAGATGTCTTCAAACCATATACCTTAAATAATTAAAGTTAGGTTTCCAAACATCCCACTGAGCACAAGATTTAAAAAATGTCTAAAAAGGTCTAAAAGTGTTTTTTTTAGAGGTCTAATCTTAGATTAGATATTGATTAGACATCTAATCAATAATATTTTAGATTAGATGTTTATTAGTTTAGAGTTTTAGACTAAACAAACAAACAAACAATATCTGTGGCACCATCACCCCAGCTGAAAAATCCAGCAAAAAACATCTTATGATGGTTACTGGTTTTAGCTGTCTATATTGTGTCTATATTCTCTCATTAGGCAGGGTTGCTTAAAGCTGGTCACCAGCTAAGAACAGCAAAGAAGTTGGTCACCAGGTAAGACCAGCAAGAAAGTTGCTGGTCTTTGCTGGGTTTTTCAGCAGGGACATAATGGTGTAATCAAATTACACAATATTTTCTCCATATTCCCATCTCATATAGGAAAGTGTGAGCAGGCCATTTCGAGAATACAATGGCTGCTTTTGGCCGCCAGGTGGCAGCAGTTAACAAGAAATCTGCAATCCTGTTCTGTTCCTCAGTTCACGTCCATGATAATTGGTCCTACCACCGTAGGACCGTGCCTGTACGTCGCTGGATTGAATGCTTATTGTGTAATGAGGCCATAGTATAGCAGCCTGGCTATCATAACCTCAGTGTTTCTCCAAGTGTGATCCAGGGAACTCCACGTATCATTTAGGGCAGTGGTTTTCAAAGTGGGTTATGGGGGCCCCCAAGGCCAGGGGTCCTTGAGGGAACACCAAAGGGGTCCCCACTCCCCTAAACGATAGCTATGAACCAAATTGACCCTAATGAGATTCGAGAGGGTCCATTGCATTTGGACACTCTGTATCAAATTAGCATTTTATGATTTTACTGCAGCCTATGAGGGTCCCAAATAGCTCTGGTCCAGAGCTCCACTGCTTCTGAGTCATGCAAGGCAGACTCATAAGCAGTGGAGCTCTGGACCAGAGCTAGGTCCTATGGAAATGCCATTACATGGGGGGCTAATACATGTCAAACATGTGGGTTCTTGGAATTAAAACTGTTGAGATGTTGATGGGTCCAATACCAGGGTTTATATCTTCCTCTCTGGGGAAAAGATAACCTACTAAGTTATAACACAACGCGCACAAGCACACATAAAGGGGAGGGTCCCGTACTGGGACGGCTCCACTTCATACATGAAAGAGACCCCCTCGTCCCAAAGCAACCAATCACAATGCGGCGGACTGTCCCGTCGGGCCCAGAGGCTGCATCTATTAGAAGATTTGCGACCTGGTTGCGACATTGAGTGGTCAGAAACCGCTCTCTCAAGCGCTGTGCATGCAGCTTGAACAGGGTCAAAAGTTGGAAAGGCATTGTTTTTAAACGAGGGCGGCGCACGTGTGCAACATGTCAACTGTTTTAACAAAGGTATTAAGATCGTTAAAGCTGGTCTGTTGCCTGGGTCCAATGCATGTTCTGCCTACTTTAGGTCCCTATTTTTGTCCACGTTCTCAATGGAGGTCTACACTGTATGTAGAAGAGACGCCACTGGATTGGCCTTTATACTCTAAGGATTGGCCCCATGAAGTCAACGGAGTTTGCGTTAACTCTATACTCTGGACCTGTCGGGCTATGGGACGTACAGAGCCATAGAGACAGAGTTACGCAAACTCCGTTCATTTCATTGGGCCAGTCCAATGGATGCTCTTCGACATAAACCTCTATTGAATGGGGACAACAAATAGGGACAACCGGAACTTACGGACCACGCTGGAGTCTGAGGTCACGCGCGACTACAAGAACCACGTGACCAGGTTGTTTTCTGCCCCCTCAATGTCGCCACTCTTCTACTAGGTGTCTCTGGTATGGTAGAGAGTAGAGACCCGCCTACAGTCTATGGTCCAGCCGCGTAGTAGTGGTTTCATTTGTGTGAAAGAGCTTGGATGATCCTCCTCCTCTCCCACTATAGCTGCTATGACATAGCTAGTGCTCGCTGGTTCTCACTGCGCCCGCTTCTAGAGAACACATTTTAGGGTTGTTTTTTTTAAGCCTACCACGCGGTTATCCTCCAGTTGTTGTGTACATGTATGTAGTGGTTGCTGTGATTGTTATTTCAGCAGGCTAGCCACACAGGCTAGCTGGCCTGTGTGTGACAGTTTAGTCAGAGCCGGTGGGTCGGTGGAGCCCGCAGGAGCCCCAGCCAGCAGGGACAGTGTACTGTATGTGTGACTGACTGGGACACTGAGAGTGTGTATGTGTGTGTTAGTTAGCAGGGCAGGCTAACTACTCAGCTGAGAGGGAGCTACTCAGCCTGGATTACTACAGTCCTCCATACAAAGTGCTCCAGCCAGCCAGTACTCTGGGGTTCGTTGTTTGACAACAGGACAAGAAGACAACATGAAGATAACTGTGGATTTCGAGGAATGTCTGAAGGATTCTCCCAGATTCAGGTGAGTCAGTGGATCTCTTTGTTCTTCTTTCCTGTCTTGTTTATTTATTTATTCATATTTTGTTTCTGGTGGGGGTGCAAAGGTGGTCCCACAATGCCCCCCGGCGAGCTAATCAGCTGGTTGCCTGCTTGTTGCCAGATTTCTATTTTTGTCTAAAGTAGATCTATGGGACTGTCCGGGCTATATACTGTAAATGGGCTAAGTTGCGAAATAATACAAGTTGACCCTTTGGATTGATTGACCACACACAGGAATAACCAGCTCGTGCAGTGTCTGTTAGTAGACTGTAGTAAATGATCAATGTACAGATTGGAAATGAATGCAGGAGTGGAGCAGACGGTTCCCATAAATTCACCCAAATAATAATAATAATCGAGGCTTGTTTGGAGCTGGCAGTGTATTTTAGGGACTACCATTTCACTGTCAAGCTTTAGACACTTGACCTTTGTATTTTGGGATACATAAAAAGGTATAGAATACAGTACAAAGGATTCCAGAAGGGTCTGTTCTATGTCAAGCTTATTCCTAAGACTCTTAAAGGGGAAGTCCACCCATTTTCAACATTCTAATATGTCATTAGTATACCTTTAGAGGTGCTGGGTGGACATGATAAAAAAAGTTCCCCCATTCTTTGTTCCCAAGAAATGGAGGTCCGAAGAAAACCACTAACATTTTCACCATGTTAATGGATTTCTTTTAGGCGCTTCTTATTTCTGAGAGTGTACAAATGCAACCAAATGTAGGGTTCATTTGGTTGCATTTCTCAAAATGTTGAAAATGGATGGAATTCCCCTTTAATTAAGGCAATGTGCCAAACTGTGTACCCAAACATACAGACCCAAACAACAATTGATGTATTACATGGTAATAAACCGTTTACATTCATGGTGAATGCAGGGCTTGACACTAACACTTGCCCGCTTGCCCGGGGCAAGTAAAAAAAATGGTGGGGCAAGTGAAGACTGCTACCTGGTTGCCCGATCGGGCAAGTGTGCACCATGACACAACACAGGATGAATTTGTCTTGAAGGCAGTCATTGCACTTTCCCTGCATTCTAGCTATCCACAATTCCAGGTTGGATTTGGGAAACAAAACAGGCAAATTAACACATCAAAATGACTAATTAAGATGATGAATTTTAACTCTTGAGAGTGTAAAAATGAAACCAAATGGACCAGCAAGGGTCCATTTGGTTTCATTTTTACGTTCTCAAGAGTTACATCTGGTTAACCAACTTAACTGGGGACCACCTGGAACCTGGGGGGCAAGTGACCATGACCTGAGGGCAAGTAGAACCTGACTTGCACTTGCCCGATGGGCAACTGCCTCGAAGACCTTAGTGTCAACCCCTGTGAATGTGTCTTAGCGTTGCATCAGGAATGGATATTATGTTGTATGTACTGTATGTATGTACAGTATGTGCACCACTTGGCTGTAGAAGCTCTGGTGGTCTTCCAAGCTTGGAGAGAGTTCTACTAGTGGAGCCCACTCCCCTTCCTCCCTCTCTCCCTCCTACAGCGCCGCCTGTCACCCTCCCTCAACGAGTAGCAGATGTTAGAAAGAAAGTTGTTTGCAGGAAAATGGAAAGAGGGTATTTTCTTTCCCTCGATGAGGCCATTTCCGCCCAGAGTCGTGCAGCTTTCGAACAGTTCGAACAAAGGAGGCGTGCGTGCGTCCTCCCCCCCCCCCTCCTCCTCCTCCTCCGATCAGCTGAAACGTCAGTTTTGGTGGAAACTTCCTCTTTTTGACGCTTCCAGGAGTGATGTCATGTCACTCAGCCCCCTTTGCATCCCCAAGAAGGCACGCACTCTTCCTTTTTACTGAGGCAACAGGAAGGCTCAGGTCAGGTGGGGTATGGTGGGAGGGGGGGGGGGTTGCAATCCTCAAGTGGCGACATCGGACCAAACAAGTCAAATATTACAGTCGGTCTTCGGTATCGTCAGATCAGATGATACATATTGGTAATATAAATCCCTGGACGTACAACATTTTGCCTGCTTTTAGCGAGATAACATTTCAGTCTCCCAAAATGTCGGCACAGTATGCAATAGCACAGTGGGCTTTCAACCATTTTGCTACCAGGGCTCACTGTTTATTCAGCATTTGAGCCACGGAGGACCACCATTTGATGACATTTTCACCACACAGATCCCCCCAAAAAACTAAAGCTTTCTTTTGTTTTTGCCCACAAACTAAACTGGCAAAGCATACAGATCAAAAAGACCATAAATCTTCTACATCCTCTAATTGTGTAGACTTCTTATGTGGGCTAATTCAGGTGATGGATATTTGTGTTACATCTGGTTAACCAACTTACCATCATTTAGCTGGGTATCACCATGGTACCCTTTCAAGGACCACTACTACCTCTGGTTGAGTACCACTGCAATGGCATATAAACAAAAGGCATCGTCTCACTGATGTGTATTATCTCATCTTGGGGTTTTGAGTGGTTGAGTAGTACTGTATTGCATACCTAACATCATGTTGTTGTGTACAGTACATTGAAACCCAACCATGTGACAAACAACCAAGAGAAACTTGAATATTTGTGACGTGTCTTTTTGTTTCTGATGCTCTCCCGATTGGAAAAAGTCGTCTGTCTCCTTCCAGTCATAACATTGTGTCTGCTCTCCATCTTCTCAAGATGGAGTGTCTGTGGGTCAGGAATGGGATGTTGGTTCCCAGATTGGCTCAGCGACCCGAGCCGACGCAGTCAGTCAGTCAGTCAGGCTTACGGCGGGGCGGACGGCGTCAGGCTTGTTTTATTTTTTTTCCCGGGGTTTCTACTCGCGACGGTTGACCTTTTCGCGAAAGTCGGAATCACTACAGAGTGGTCCAACCTCAGTGTCCGCTCAGAGTTCACAGCGGGTCAGGAGGAATCCGCCTGACCAAAAAGATTCTTAGGAAAACACAGCAGTTTTCCGACTTTGACCACCATCACTTGTACTGTATCCTTGTACAGGATATATGCCTTGGCAGAGGAAGGAGAGAGAAAGAAAGAAAGAATCAAACTTAGAAACACGTTATTTATTGATGCTCATATATGGACCGCAGTGATGGCGACCCGGGATTGAACCGTTATGTCAGGGCCGCTGGCAACGTACAATTTATGGGCATAGTAGGACACACATAATGGCCCGACGTGACGAGGGAGAACCCAGATATGAAAGTGGAGTGGACCAACTGCACATACTGTAGCGCTCGCACATCTGTTTCCATTTTGGTGTTTTTTAACTTTCAATCGTGTGCCAGAGAATATGGAGCCCCCAAATGTGGAGAGGGTTTTTTTCAAGTGGTAATTTGGTACACCCAACACCCCTTCTCATCCCTGTTTTAGATGGGAAGTCATATATGTGGCTATAGATCCTGTATGCAGCAAAGATGCTCGTGCAAAAACGTGATCCGGCTTTTTGAGTTATTTTTCCAATCTCTCGGGGATGCTGGATCGGTATAGTATAATGGAGTTTTACTGGACCGTCTTCAAGTATGCACTTTGAAATTCCCTTCAGATGATTTGGATTATGGCTTCTCTTCTCAGAAGCAGAACTGTATGGCTTATCTGGCGTCTGTTTTCATGATGGAATAAGTCTATAAAGAACTTTCCAAGAAGGTAAAATAGGCAATCAGAGAATGAATGGCAAGTTTCTGCTAAACAGACACTCTTTAGTTATTTTTTCTCATATGGAGTTAGTGATTATACATATTACAGCAAACGATAGCTGTGTGGAATTGATGGGTTTGTTGTCCTTATTTGGACTCTGTCTTTGAATGGTTGGAGGACAAACCGTTGTCAATAAATGGTTTCACAAGCCTAAAACACATTATGTTGTGATTAAGAAAGAGACACGCTTTACTGACGTGAGTTTAGCTGTACGATTCTCCCCTTGTCTTCACCGTTCTCTTTTAACAACGTTAACATCATCGTTAGTTCTAATTGGTCGTGCCGTGTCTGATCTTGGCAGAGTGCCACGGTATGAAGTCATAGGACAAAATGGTATCAGTGGCCTGTTACCCTGAGTCACTGACATCCCCTGGAGCTGCTGGCGTGAAGACAGCACAGACAGGCAAGACATACGCAGGGCCATGGATTACTTTCCCATGGGAGGCTTGTTAGCATGCCTGGCTAGAGTAAGGTTCATTATTGTTATGTTGATAATGACAATAATTAGCAAGGTAGGAGATATTGCGACACTTGCGTGTGTGCACACGTGTACTTTACATGTACAGGTTTTACTTTACTTTAGCCCTCACCGCCCAATATACACAAAACATGACATGTTCTTCACAGCTAATTAATATCATCAAAAGTTGTACATTGAAATTAAGGCTTGGATTATTTGGATATCACTTTTTTTTTCCCCGAGCCAGTGTGTTAATTCCTTAGTTCAATTCAAAACAACTTTGTCATATGCTGACTTGAAGAACAAGTTATGCAAATACATTGCATTGAACTAATCATTAACTATTATGGTTGATGGTTGCTGAAGATGATAAAAAATGAATTGCGTTTCTTCCTCGCCATATTAGCATAATTACATTCTGCGTAATGGCGGCACAAACAGTAATGCAAATGAATCACAGGTAATAAATGCTCCCAGGGAGTGTGTGAGGACTTAAAAGTGTCTCTACTGCTGCCAGCAGCCAGTGTGTGAAGCTTAATGTATTTAGGATTGAGGTCAGGGTGGGACAATACCACCAGGAATCAGCCAGATGCTTGTATAAATGAAGGCTGTGGGTGGTAGGCTTTACGTCTGTACTTTGGCAGGTAACCAACCGTCACTTTGAGGACCTGTTATAATGTTTGAGGGGCTCCTATGTCCAGCTTTTTGTTTTGTGTAACCTACACAATCAATGAGTCGTAAGCGAATTGCTGCCAGTTTCCCCACTTAACCATAGTATTTCCAATGTTACGTGTAACAAATTCCACACATTTTCAACATTTTATGTCATTAATTAATACACCTTAGAGATGTTCCCCCCATTCTGTGTTTCCTAGAAATGGAGGTTCTTTTAGGACCTTTTTTCTGAGAGTGTACTGCCAAATGGACCCGCCAAGTGGACCCACCATAATGGACCCTAGCGGGTTTTTTGGGTGGGTCCTTTTTATGGGTGGAATACCCATTTTTTTTAGGTGATAGCTAAATAAAAAAAAGGGATCAGGGTCATAATCCGGTTAATCGATGAACCAGTTAAATAATCGTCTGATGAATCTATTATGATAATAATCGTTAGTCGCAGTCCTAGTGTAACCCAAACGTGGGAATTTACATCTAAACAAGCCACTGTGACAACTCTGAAGGTGTGCAAAAAGAAATCTTGTTTCCGAATCCTAAACAAAAATCCAACAGCACATAGGGAAAAGGTTTTCTAGGGAATGTTGAGATTAACCAGCTGCTGTCGCAGCAGGTTAGAGAGACGTATAGTTTCCTGATGGAGGGCGTGTCCTAACTGTCTCTGTAACAGTAGAGCAGTGGCAGGGGAGAGGATCGTCAGAGTTATTGGGTGTGGCCATAGAGGCCATGGTCCATTGTAGAAGCACTTTGTTTGTATTTCCAAACATGATTCTTCCTAGTTACCGTAGCTGAATCACGACCACAGGTCCACGGCACGATTACATACTGTGTACACATCCACACACACAGGCAGGGTTTAACAAGATCATTTGTTAGCATTAACTGCTGATCTCCACATAATGATCTCATCTTGCTGGTGTTGATCCTAAGAAGTGTGTTCATCTAATGGTGGGTTTCGACCACCACAGGAACCCCCCCTCCCCATATCAACACTGCCCCCACTCTAACAATTACAGGATAGACGTCAGAGCTTTGTTGGAGACTTGCCCTGCTCTCCATTTTCCATGCATAGACTGAGAGTAAAAAAAAATACAACAGTTTTAGTCCTGCATCCACCACTACTCTCAGCACTATTCAGAGGTGTGTGTGTGTGTGTGTGTGTGTGTGTGTGTGTGTGTGTGTGTGTGTGTGTGTGTGTGTGTGTGTGTGTGTGCGTGTGCGTGTGCGGTAAAAACAAGAACACAAACACAGTGACTTACTGTATATCCTAGTTGTTTTGTTCCAATCTAAAAGAATGTTGCTTTCTGAACTTAGGAATCATTGCAGAAAAAGGACTCCAGAAAGATATTAGCCAATGATGACGTCAAAGGCATTTTAATAATACAATATCCATCACTATGCAGCACACGGAATAGACATTGCATGTGCGAGTGTGTATTTAGAAAGAACTGTGTGATATCATGAGAGGCAATTCACTTGGTGTAGAGAAAACACGTGTGTCTCGGTCCGTAGATTGCTTTGAAAATGTTCGACAATCATTTCAAATATACTGTGAGCTGCATCACGAGATAAAATACATTCTTAATTTAATTATACAACATGTAAGATACAACCCGAAATATCCTCCTTTCAGGTCACATACTGTGTAGGCCTTTTGAATCTCTCTAGTACAGATACCAGTCAGAGCTTGACACTAACACTTGCCCGCTTGCCCGGGGCAAGTAAAAAAAAATGGTGGGGCAAGTGAAGACTGCTACCTGGTTGCCCGATCGGGCAAGTGTGCAACTTAGTGCACTATAATACAACACAAGATAAATTTGTCTTGAAGGCAGTCATTGCACTCTGCCTCTGTGTCTTTCACTGCTTTCTAGCTATCTCTACCTATCTCTCTCCCAGGTTCATTTGGTTCCAAACTATCATTTTGCTGGGGTCAGGGACCACTGGGTCTGTGACCACTATGGGCTAATTAAGATGATGAATTTTAACTCTTGAGAGCGTTCTCAAGAGTTACATCTGGTTAACCAACTTAGCTGTGGACCACCTGGAACCCTCTCAGGGAAAGCACCCAAGTAGGAAGTAAACTTAAATGCCAAATTTCCAATATATTTTTGGGGGGGCAAGTGTCCATGACCTGAGGGCAAGTAGAACCTGGCTTGCACTTGCCCGATGGGCAAGTGCCTCGGAGACCTTAGTGTCAACGTCAACCCCTGCCAGTGACATCACAGAGGCTTCCTTTATGGTGTAAGTGTGGATGATGACTAACCTGTATTGGTGCCTCACTACTGTAGTTGCCAAACAGTCTTTAGATATGCTGCTGCGGTGTGATTCACTGCGAAAGAATGAATTGAATCCACGTGTAGTGGTGATGATGTGTCTGTTCTCTAGTGCCTCATCTAACAGCTTGGAAGCTACCCGTACATACAGGTATGCAAGGAAGGCATACGGTCACGTCGAAGACAAAAATCAAAATAGATAAATAGCGATGTGTTTTTTGCATTTTCCACCTCTGTTGCTTCTGCTTTGATGCTGCAGCTGTTTCCCCGCAGTCAGACACTTGCTTCATCCTGCAGACGGTCCAGAACTTTGCCAAGAAATCACAGTTGAGGGGGGTTGTAAGGGAGAGGCGGGTTGTGTGGGGGTGACGCAGCATTTTAGCCAATCACAGCACAGCGGCCTCCAGTAGATTGATAATGAGCCAATAGAGTGGAGGTGAGGTGGAGTTAGATTGTGTTTTTAAACAAATCCGTTCACAGTGTTTCTACACACTAAAATTGGCTCTATTACCTTTAATGATGAAGTAGTGTAAACTCCTAATTTCGATGTGCATCACTGAAAAAACAAGCCAATGGTTTGTGTTGTCATCTAATGGCAAATTCGTATTAAATAGCAACAGTCTATTTCAGTTGAAATGTGTTTACCGAGTGACATTTCGAAAGGGTACTTCCTGCAACAAAATACACATTTTCCTTCAGAATGAGCCTGGCTTTGCGTGATCCTGGTCAACAGAAGGAGAACGAGGACCCAAACATTCCCTCGGTGCTGCTGACTTGGCCTCTCGCTCCCACTGATGTGGTTCACCAGTCACTCGCTGAGTGTTTTTTTTTTTCTTCTTTTCTCCACGGGCAATTCTAGTCTCCGTTCCATACCACACATGCATCTTTATATAGACCCTGCATTCGCTCTCACTCACACCCAAAACGTCTCTCTGAACCCGGGATGTTTGGGCTCCTCAATTTGCGTGTTTTTATTTTTTTTCCTTCATTCCGAGACAAAGCTAGTAATCTCGCTCAGCCGTTTCCTCTCTGCTTTTCTCTTCAGCCCTCCTACACGGGCTTTGTTTCAAGAGGAGAAAGCTTTGATGCATATAGATTTACAGCAGCAGACAGACCTCGGCTTGGCTGTAATGCAGAGGTCAGTGTGTTGGTCATGTATCAGCTCAGGGAGTACTTACTGACACTGCTTGGGTTATAACTTCTCTCCAGGAGTGGCGAACTCCAGTTGCGACCACGACGGTTATAAAACCGCTGCAAAGGTTTCATAACAGTTGCAACTGTTTTGCATAACAGTCCCAGCCGTTTGGTATACAGTTGCAACCGTTTTGCATAGAAGTCGCAAACGTTTTGCATCACGGGCACGATGGTTTACATAACGGTCGAGGGTTAAGGTTAGATTTAGGCATAGGTTTTACTCTTTAGGGTTAGGTTTAGTAGGGAAAACGGTTGACTCTTATGAAAAACAGTTGCGAGTTGCGACTGTTTTGCAAAACGGTTGCATCTGTTATGCAAAACGGTCGTGGCGGTTATAAACCGTTGCGACGGCAGTTGTGGTTGCAAATGGATTTCGCTGTCTCTCCTTCTATTACTGCTGTCTGTTATCGGTAAGGCACAGATGCCATGGTTAACAGTACAGTATAATGGATTGCATTTTTTATAGCGCTTTTCTATGCACTACGTGCTTACTCAAAGCACTTTACAATGGTCCATTCATTCATACATTGGAAGGTGAAGCGGGGAACAGTCAATGCCAACCATCGACCCTTCTACCCACTGAGCTAGTTAGAAGGAGCTTCCAACCATCAAACTTGGAGGTGGATGTACTAAAGGAGATGAAATGCCTGGAGATGCTCAAATATGGCACACAGTGTCCAAATATACAGTCTGCCAGTTTTGTGGAGTTCTAGGTCAGATATGGAGTGTGTGACACATGCAAACAGAAAGACAGACATTTCTGCTTATCTTCTGATCTTGCTCACTGTGTTCGCCATTAACCGATAAACGCATACAGGGGTCGACATTATAATTGGCCCGATGACCCGAAACAGGTTTGAAAACACGTGCGGACCACCAGATGGCGGACTATACTGGCCCGATGGGGCCAGTGGTAAAATGCCCTCGTTGGCACCCATACCTTTGTTGTACAAACTTTTGTTGTATGGTCGCCATGACAACCTGTATTAGTCTTTGATCTTGGGTCAAAAAAGGTTGGGCACCCCTGATATACATATTGTATTATTATTTTTATTTCACAATATGTTGGTGTTGTTTTGTAATTGTTTAAGTTTTATTTATATTTTGTTTATTAGCACAAAACATATTTTAGGCATTCTGCATTGTATAAGGGTCAGCTTGCTGAACGGTCTACTGGTTTTGACCCCCATGAAAAGAGTGCTGTTAACTTGAATGCATTTAATGCATTAATAAATGGTGGTCTTTTTTGCAGACTATGGGGATCGATTACCCGAAGGGCCAGTGGCAAATTTCCCTTAATGTCTACCCCACGCATAGCATGGACAACACTGCCGGTGGCCAACCAAAGAGGAGGTCACTAGTTGTTACTAAAAACAATGTGCCATAAGACGGTGTGATAGCAGCATGGCATGATGACTGTATCTTCCTGCTGCCTCTGTTGGAATGAGTTGTGTGACGGCTGGAGCTCAGTGGAGGACAGCCTCCTCTCCACATACCTCCCCCCGGCCCGTCTGGCACTCTGGCGACAACAAGCGCTCCTTATTTTTAGATGAGGAGCAAGATAGGGTGTTTGGTCAGGATCCCTTCATATGGAGACAACAACAGAATACCTAACCTGCATCTATCCTTCCTCGCCCCCAGGCAGGCACCTACTTATCAGACCCACATATATGGGCTCAGTGAATGCTCTATGACTCTGCAGTGAAACGTGGAGATAACACTGTACTGCATCACAGTGGTGAGAAGTGTTTGGGTGTCTGCCAGGAAGACATTAAAGGCTGTTATTTATCTTTTTTGTTAAAGTAGATATGTGCAATCTCAGAATTTGAATGGCATTTTTTTCTTTTTTATCTTAGACCGTTTCAGTATTAGATCACTTCCTGAAAATATCTAGTATCTATGACAACCATGGGAGCCGCAGTGGCCCTTTAAAAATCATAGTCCTCCACCTCCTCCACATTTGACCATCCTCCCTTGTTCCGAATCAGAGGCTCTTCCTGATTGGCGATCAAATAGTCCCGGCAGTACTATTTGTTAGCCAATAACAAAGCTTGTAGGGATTTCTTTGGAGGTCTACTGCAGCCCCTAGAGTTGTCAAAAAGACATTTTTTTTTTGAAGATGATCTAATTAGAGAAAGACTTGAAAAACACATGAAAATAAAAAATGATGCAATTATTCATTTTTACCATAAAATTACATACATTATAAAAGCTTTAAATATGACGTCCTATTCACATAGTATTCATTCCTATTGAGTGTTTATTCAGTTGGTAGCAGTTGTTTCTCCAGTTCTGCAGAGACTGTTATAGTGACCTTCATATCCTGCCAAAAAACTGTTTTGGTTGAAAGAAATATCACTCGCAGCACCTTGAAAATAGTCGTTCACACTTACAATTGTCTTACACTACTCTATTTGTTCACGTAACACACTGGGAGGTAGCACAACATACTGGCAAAAAACAACCAATGGTGTGACCATACGGTTCCAAAATATGCACAGTGACGATGCACCATAAGGATGTAAACATCAATGTGACAGTGACAGTTCAATATCTTTTGCATTTTAAAAAAAATGCTACCTTTTTCTTTTGGAGAAAATATGCTGAGAATGTAGTCATTTCCCCATTTAAATTGGTACAAGAAATAGATAATGACAGGATTGAAATGTCTTGGTTTACTATTCGCGTGGTCTTCTAGATTTGGCCTTTGGCAGTGTGCAACAAAATCTGAAGCATTTTCTTAGCATTTGAAAACATTTTCTGTGGCAAAATGGCCTCGCATGAAGTTTTCTCTCAAAACTTAAGAGACTGAGAGGCATTTAGGAAAAGCTGTACCGACTGGCACAGGAGCATGAAAATGATTTGCAGTTTGCAGCACCGTCGTTCAGCGCGGCTTTCTCCCTCTCTTCCCTTTCCAAAAAGTCTCCCCCGTCTTCTCACACAGCTTCCACGGCAATCTCCAAAACGTTGCCCCTAGATCCAGGTCAGACAATAAAAAGTGAGCTATGCTTTGAATATTTGTGTTGAATCAACAGAAAGATGAAAGCACACTTCCTTCATGGGCCTCTCTAATTGTGCAGCTTGTGGAAACCGCTGCAGTATCTTATGTTTGGGTCTCAGCGGCCGAGAGAATGGAAGATGAAATGAAACAAAGCTGCCTTCTCCCTGGGAATATCAGCTTTCAACAGTTGGTCACATACCAAGGTGTGAGGTTTTCCAGCGACAATGAATGTGTTGAAAATCAATATTGTGCTTTCATATTGAGCAACGTAAACCTGTTTAGTTGAGAAGACAATGTGTAGAATTGCAACTGGGGTATTAATTATTAGAAACTATAAAACAAGAGAAAAAGGTCTCATTTTAACACTTAAAGGAACACTTTATGTGCATAATATTTGTGTTTAGATATTTTGGTCCAACATTTGTCATGAAAACAGGGAGGGGCAGTGCACCAAATCATTATGGGCATTGTAGAAAGTAATTCAGCAAACTAAGCAACGCTAGTTATATACACATAATTCTTTTTTTTTTCCTGGGCCATAGGGCCCAAATTTCAATTTGTGCTACTGTTATCTACTTGAAATACTATTAACATTGAGTGGTTGCAGTTTCTTCCAGTGGTGAAAGTTAGAGCGGAGTTGATTCAGAGTAACATTTACCGTACTGTACTCACCAGAGTCTCAAACTAAAGGGCTGTACAGTGTCCATACTCTCTCTGACCTGCGAACTTTTCATCAGAAAGATACTATACAACTAAAAAATGACGTCATTCGCAATTGGTGAAAGGCATTCCTCCGAAATTTTGCACCGTCCGGTGTTGTAACCCCCCCGACCTCCACTTCGGAGAAACGAAGAATGTGATTGGTCGGTTGCCTGCAATTGTGCAACAATTGGCATGGGCATGAACAGTGTAGTGAGTGGTTCAGTGGGCCTTGAACAGAGGTTAGCAGAGCAATCGTTCAGCAGGCAAGCTGAGAGATTACTGCACTCAGACTGTATCGGTGCATGTTGCTCCACACAGATCGTCAAAACCACTAGCAGACATAAAAAAATGCTTCTCCAGTTCTATATACATCATTGAGGATGTTGTACAGCCATGGTTCCCAAACGTTTTCATGTCATGCACCCCCAAAATGACATTAATTAGCCTGCAGACCCCCATTACGTCAAGGACTCTTATAAGAGAAGATTAGTACAACAGCTCTAGCAGTGATTATTTATCTAGAAAGACGGTCTTGCTTAGTCTCCTATTGGCTGAGGATGACCCCTCACCCTCATCAACACGTATTGGCTCAGGAATGTGACAAAAACACTTCCATGAATTCAGACCTTCATGGGATGTGTAATTGATGGAAAGTAAGTCATTTTTTTGTGTGAACTACTCCCTTAAGGGCCATTGAGCAAGGCAGTTGGCTTGCTGCTTCTCCAGTAAAACTAGTCGGAGAGCTTAAAGGGTTAACCAGCGTAGTATCAGAGTTCGTGTGTGTGTGTGTGTGTGCGTGTGCGTGCGTGCGTGCGCGTCTGTGTGAATGCATGCTAACTTGCTTTTGCTATCTTGTCATGATTTATAGGGATGTGTTGTTTTCAGATGGGAACTGTAAACATCACTTTTTCCACTTCTCTCTCTCTTTTCATTATGTACAGTCTCTCTCTCCCTCTTCCTGCTCATTATTCAGACTCACTGGACATGCTCCAAGGTCATCTCTACGCGGCAAACGGCCCAGATTTCAACACTAACACATCTCTCTCCCTCCTCTTCTTCTCCTCCTCCTCTTATCCCCTTGTCAGCACTTTCACAAGTCCCAAACCCAGCAGCAGGCCTCGGTTAGGAGATTAGCTAGACCAGTCATGTTCTCACGATGGCTAGACGGACAGAAAGAATGGAGCAATGGACTGATCCTTTGAGAACTGGGTTAAACGTTAAGTGGGGATCGTCAGGGCTAATTGATATGTAGATTTTGCATTTATCTTTAGTTACATATAGCAGTGAAATGCTAGTTCTCACATAGGATGTGTAGAACATCCCTATTCAGTTACAGTCAGTTTACAATCTAATCTGAATGCAGCCAATGCAGTACTAAGTCAAAGAGTCATTAATATACTGTATACTGTAAGTACAGTTTAGAGCACCGATGTACAGTATATCGGTGGGGCTGTAGTGCAGTTGGTCTTATTTAGGGCGCTGTCAACTGACTGGCCTGAGGAATGACATTGGAGTTGTTCAGTTACTGTATATTCTATTCTTATAATATTTTGAATAGAAATTGACACACAATGTTAGAACTGGTCAGTAACCTTCTATTCTATCCACAACAGGGCACATGCCACTGAAAAGAACTTGTATTTACTTCAAGGTTGTATTGAAGCAAGAGTTTAACTGACTTTGGACAATTTGAATGGTGTCTACAAACTATTGCATATAGTGATCCTTCATTTCACCTCTGTTCCACATTCAGAAAACTTAAATATTGACTTGATCCAGGCAGCCTAGCGGATAGGTATTTTAATCCCACTATTGTTTCAGCAGTAAAACATCAATAATACGGTACATGCTCGCCCATGGCCACTTCTCCAGGCTAGTTGGCAAAAGGCTAAAATAAAGATACAAATGTTAACGTCAGGGACGTCACTGTGATGTGGAAGTGTTACTTGTTGCACACTTAACCTATTAAAACTGGGATGGCCAGTCTTCTTCATTCCTTCTAACCTAAAGTAGCTTTACTGATTAAAACCAATGAATTCTACCCCAAAGTTGATGATTTTTATTTGAAGGAAGCTTGATTAATTGACAGTTCTGCTTTAATCGTTGCGTGTCATTTGTTTGTATACTAGCTCATGCTCCATTCTAATCCTCCTAACATCTCTTAGTCTATGTGTTAGCTTTGGCCTACGTCTGTTCAGGATGGCTGATCCAAGACCTACTGCTGCTCCAACAGACTGTCCTGTTATTAAGCCTTTGACATTGCTTGGCCTTATATACTGTTTGGTTACTTGCAATATTTTGCGAACCAGCAATTGAACCATCATGTACTAGTACTTTTGAATTTGGATTGTCATCTCATTTGATAACTGACATCTAATAATGTAGAAAATAAATAATAAATATGAAATGGTCCAGGGACCCCCGGACAGTCTATAGATCAGTGGTTTTCAACCAATGGTCCGGGGACCATCAGTGGTCCTTGAGAGAGTTCCAGATGGCCCCCAGGCTAAATGATGGAAAGTTGGTTAACCAGATGTAACTCTTTGAGAGTGTAAAAATGAAACCAAATGCACCCTTGTGGGTCCATTTGGTTTCATTTTACACTCTCAACAGTTAAAAGTAAAAAAACACCCGCACACTGTCCTCAATTGCAGTGGAATTTATTAAGGGAGCAGCAACGTTTCGGCCTATGCGGCCATCATCAGGCTGTATCTTTTTTCAAGGACAAAGGAGAGAGCCTGCTATATAGACTAGCCAGCCTATGGTGAACCTGTCTGAGCGCACCATGTGACTCAGTCCATTTAAGGTGACAGTTACAATAAAGCTCCTATTGCAGTGTGATTAAAAGGAATAGGCATCATATAAAACCATAGAAATATGACATCATGACAGCATATAACAAACATTACATTAAAGAAAAGAATACAAAATCATGATGGGAGGAAAAACACATTATGCTGGTAGGGGCTTCAAGAAAAACCTTCCCTGTAAAAGAAAAGGGAATAGTTTATCATGTAGTAAAAACAGTGAAAAAGTTTAAAAACATTCATTGAGCTGAAGTACAATAAACAATAAACACAGATCATAACATGACACTCATAGGCAATTCATCGTTTAGGCCTTTGGGTGCTAGAGTCTGTAGAGTATATATCCAAAACAATTCTCTTCTTTTTAAAAGAAGGTCATGGTCACCACCTCTGGGTGGTGGATCAACTTTTTCAATGACACAGAAGCGAAGAGAACTGATGTCATGCTTTTGGTCATTGAAATGCACAGCCACAGATACAGCCTGATGATGGCCGCATAGGCCGAAACGTTGCTGCTCCCTTAATAAATTCCACTGCAATTGAGGACAGTGTGCGGGTGTTTTTTTACTTTTGATGTTGGGATTTTTACCCTCTCCTACGCACCTGTCGCAGTAGGTGTGCATAGGTCTTTTTCCTGTTGTTGACTCTCAAGAGTTAAAATATTCATCATGTGAATTAGCCCCAAGTCTACACAACTAGAGAAAGTAGAAGATTAATGGTCATTTTGTATGTACTGTATGTTTACTGTTTTGTTTCCCCAATCCAGCCTGGAATTGTGCAAAATCTTTAGTTTTGGGGTCTGTGGGGCTAGAATGTCATCAAATGGTGGTCCTCTGGCTCAAATTCTGAATAAATAGTGGGCCCTGGTATCAAAAAGGTTGAAAACTCCAGCTACAGATTGACTCTGGCTGTCTGGGTGATTATTCATAAAACGAATTGTCTTTGTGTGCACTAGTGACTACTAGTGCACTGTGCATTAGTGACTACTAGTGCACTGCAGCTCGGTCCAAAAGAGAACAGCGAAGGGAACCAGTGGCCCAGTTTTTTTTTTACTCCTCTACCAGTGTTCTATTTTATTTCACTCTCGACAAATGTATGCCCTATCTAAAGATCACAGCACATTACTGTGCATGTGGTGTATAGCTATGTAACTATTTTTAAATTAATGTTCATCTGACTTGCCCGAATTAGGAAGCAATTATAACCGTGAAATTGTGGATTATTGATGATGTTGGTCCATTAAAAGGGCTCTACCGTCAATTTAAAATCCAATTTCTATTATATGTTGCCGCTTAATACTTTATACCCAGTGAAGCCTAAACAACCACTCATCATTGGTTTTGATCCTCTCCCAGCCTGCTATACCATGCCATTTCAGCTGCAGTACCACAAATGTCCACACCTCTCCCTGTTCTCCGCCCACCTCAGTCTCAGAGGAAAGGAGGGGGCATGCTTGAGAAGGTGGGGACCGATCCATGCAAACCAACGACTTAAAGGGTGGGTGGAGGACATGTTAAAGGATGTGGGCTATTCAGATTTGTCCCTGAATATGACATCACATTAGGGAAGAATCTTAGAGGGACCATTCACACACTCCTGTTCAGAAAATTACAGGCTTGTGAATGAAGGTATGACTGTTTAGTTTTTTTGGGGCTGTAAAATAACGCTGCGGTGGCTAAAAGAAATCCAAGCTAAAAACATTCCAAATTTAAAGGTAGGGGAAGTGATTTGAAATTCATGGTGTAGTGTAGTACCAGCCTGGTGCACTAGGGGCCCCCAAAAGTAGCTACACTATGTGAACCTGCTGCTCTCTCCTGATTGGAGGAGAATTGTGGTGACCTGGGGAACTTTTATTAGCTCCTCTGCTAACGTGGGGGAGGGGGAAACTCCATATGTGGTTTCCACACCTTATAATAGAGCATTTTAACAGAAAAAATATATTTTTGGGTGATATCTGACAAAAGTGAAATCACTTCCCCTACCTTTAAAGGGGATGTCCGCCCATTTTCAACATTCTAATATGTCATTAGTATACCCTAGAGGTGTTGTGTGGGCATGATAAAAAAGTTCCATCATTCTGTGTTTCCAAGAAATGGAGTTCTGAAGAAAACCACTAACATGGTGAAACATGTTGATGACATAATCAAGATGTAATTTCACCATGTTAATGGATTTCTTTAGACGCTTCTTTTTTCTGAGAGCGTACAAATGAACTCAACCAAATGAACCCGTTAGGGTTCATTTGGTTGCATTTGTACGCTCTCAGAAAAGATGTTGAAAATGGGTGGAATTCCCCTTTAAGATAGTTTGATTAATGGTTGCACGGCACCCTAAAGTGATCTCTGGGGTTGCGTTCTGTTCTGTTTAGTAAGCGTGACGTGTTTGCTGACCGCTCCATCTGCTCTCCTCCGAGGGCAGCAGCCGTCCATCTGACCAGCGCGTGCCGTGCGTCTGTCTCACGGACGTGTACACAGACAGGGAGGGAAACTAGACTTTTGTCTTTTCACAGAGGCCAGTTTGTACGTCACCTTACATTTCCTTTCTGCTATTTGGTATTCCCCAGCACCTCCCTTTCCTAACTGAAGAAAAGGAAGTGATGTCTGGCCATACTAGTACTCCTCACATTCTCCTGCTATAAAGCTCCCTGTCAGACTGTCACCTGTTTGAGTCATTCTCTCTGTGTTCACCTTCTGCTACCTGCTGTCAGCTGTGAACTGTATCTATACCTGCACTATTTGTTATTGTTACGCCTTACTTACACTACTGAGTGCAGATATGGTTCCTCGCTCTGATGCAGTCCTTCTATTCTACCAGATAGTGAATTCATGGAGTTTGTTGTTTGATTCAACCCAGCTGTACAGTTTAACCAAAACCGTTCCTGTTTAGGACCAACAGACAGACAGTGCTACGGGTTCCTATTAAGGCCTTGGAGCAGGGGTTTTCAACCATTTTCATACCAGGGCCCACTATTTATTCTGCATTTTAGCCATGGACCACTATTTGATGTTGAGTATAGTCTCTCGGACACCAAAACGTTTTTCAAGTGTTTGTCCACAACTTAGGAGAGATAAATGGCAAAACATTGGTCAAAACAACAATTCTACTAATGTAGATTATTGTAAATTATGTAACACAGATCTTTAACCTAACTCTTGAGAGTGTAACATTTTTACGATCTCAACAGTTACAGATCTATAAGGGTTCATTTTGGTTACCAACTGTCCATCATTTAGCTGGGGACCACCTGGAATCCTCTCAAGGACCACTGGTGGTCCCCAGACCACTGGTTGAAAACCACTGGTTTAGTTTAGCACGTGCTCTTGAACAACCCCAGCTAGCTATCCTTGTCCTTTCAAAGGCCAAGCCATTCAGGTCATTGTCACTTGAGAAGCAGAAGCACCCTAAGCTGGGTCCAAGAATAGTACTGTTTTTGCAGGGACGATTTTTTGGACAGACTGCTAATTTGCTCACAAAGACCGCCTTTGCAGCTTATAGCTTCTCCCGAGTGTTAAATTGCCTGTTATATCAATATGTTAGAGATATTATCAGGCAAGTCAGACACATTGCAATTTAATATTTCTCTTGCCAAACCACAGTTGCTTTCTGTTCCTGCTCTCATTCTTCAGTACAAAGGTTAGGCTGGGTCAGTTTGTTTTCCACTCAGGAAATCTTTTTTTTTTTCTGACTGAGACATAATGTGACTGGGTCTTATAGACCATAGGCCCATTGCTGCACTCAGCTATATTGCCATTACGTTAATGGCACTGTGGCATCTAGCCACATTTTGCAATTGACAGCCTGATGCCCAACACATCCAAAGAGAAAATAGTTCATTATGACGATTGTATTAAACAACGTCCAAGTCACCAATGTCCGAAAAGCTTGAACTTTCCTCTTTTCTAGTGTTTCATAAAAATCAACCATAGTCATAGACATGTTATATGCTACCTTTTTGTCAAGGTGGGGTTGGCGAAAGGACCTTTCTGTGTGGAGTTTGCATGTTCTCTCCATAGGGTAGATACCCTCACAAAAACAAGCAGCAATCCTCGTCTCTAAACTGCCTCCCCCTGGCCAGCCGAGGCGTCTGATGGAGTTACCAGGAACTGGTTGAAACAACATGTTCCTTACATCCCCCCCGTCAGGTGAAAAGAAGGCAGCTTGGAGTCCTCATGCATTGAAGGAAGCATGAGGCCAGTCCCGCTGCCTCCCCAGGTTGGTCGGCGATGTGTAGAGGCCAGGAGCTAATTGGCACTGGGTGAAAAAATGGGTTACCCAATTGTGGGGATAAAATAAATACTTAAAAAAGCTGTCCAAACATAACAACTCAGCAGCTGTATCCAAATGAAGGATAATGATGGGATAATGATTGTCCAACTTCGATATCCTTCATGGAGTTGGAGATACTCCGGCCCTGCCCTGTGCTTTTCCCAGTCACACACAGGTGGTCCTTGAGAGGGTTCCAGGTGGTCCCCAGGCTAAATGATGGAAAGCTTATGTACCAGATGTAACTCTTGAGAATGTAAAAATGAAACCAAATGGACCCTTGCGGGTCCATTTGGTTTCATTTTCACACTCTCAAGAGTTAAAATATTCATCATCTGAATTAGCACCACTTAATTAAGAAGTCTACACTGTTTTGTTTGCAAAATCCATCCAGGAATTGTGGACAAAACCAAAAGAATTCTTTAGTTTTAGGTCTTTCTTTGGGGTGAAAATGTAATCAAATGGTGGTCCATGGCTCAAATGCTGAATAAACGGTGGTCCCTGGTATGAAAAACGGTTGAAAACCTGTGCAGTAGTCTCTTGAGACAGAGTCTATTGACTCCTTCAACTGTCAAGCTGGATTAGCAGCTTAGGTGCCTGGACGACGGCTACACAAAGCCTCAAAACACTATATTACTGTACAGTGCATTTGCTATATGTTCACCGTGGAGTTGTAATTTGTGAAAGGCCGGCTTATTGATTTTTCATACATCCTAGTCATTAAACACGTTGTGGTCCAACAGTGTGAGGTCCAGGTGACTCAGAACAAGCAGCCGTTGCCTGGCTGGCAGCAGAAACACAGAGCTCAGTACTCAGCGCTGGCAGCTGCTCTAGAAAAGATCCATGATTAATATAGAGCTGAGCAGTCCCGCCCCCTCTTGTTTCCAGAAATGGATTCCCCATTCATTTTCCTCATAGACTTTTCGAAAAGGATCTACATAAAGATGATTATGCCGCGGACAAAGCGAATTTGGGTCTCAACAAATGATGACAACACACACGATATGACCATACAATATCTTTGTTGATTGTCATGATTTGTTGAGACCCGAGTTGGCTTTGTCCGCGGCGTAATAGTCTTTATGTAGATCATTTTCGAAAGGTCTTTGAGGGAAATGAATGGGGAATCCATTTCTGGAATAAGGGCGACGACACAAGCAGGCGGGACTGCTCTGCTCTATAGGGCCATATTGCACAGAATTTTCGAGAAGGGAGAGGTACAGTACTCTGCTGCTGCATTATGGTACGAGTGATGAAACTGAATCACTGAACAGAGAGGACCCCACTGTTGTAGACCAGGGGTTTTCAACCTTTTAGACACCAGGGACTACCATTTATTCAGCTTTTGAGCCACGGACCACCAGTTGTTGACATTTTCACTCTAAAGACCTAAAACTAAAGAATTCTTTTGGTTTTGTCCACATTTCCAGGTTGGATTTTGCCAACAAAACAGTGTAGACTTCTTAATGAAGTGGTGCTAATTCAGATGATGAATATTTTAACTCTTGAGAGTTAAAAAAAAAAAATCTCAAGAGTTACATCTGGTTAAGCAACTTAGCCTGGGGACCACCTGGAACCTTCACAAGGACCACTAGTGGTCTCCTGACCACCGATTGAAAACTACTGTTCTAGACGGTGCTCCTATTATTTATTTGACTTGAGTGCTAATTATTTGTTTAAAAGCACATCTCATTGTGTGGATGTGAAAGCACATCCACGTCCACGCTAAGTACAGTATATGATCTAAAAATATCATGATATTTGAATTTGTCCATAATATAGTGCCCAGCCCTGGTGAGCTATAAGCTTACGATGATTTCCAGGAAAGAGATTGAAATCTTCAGTTGCTTGCCAAGTCAGCATCGTTCCTTTGCTGATGATGCACTAATGCTAAGACCACTGTGCACTGGAGACAGAGGGATTATACTGCATTACTGTCTCACTTTAATTGTGCAAAGACCAGTGTCTGTAGCAAGAGTCTGAGTTAGTGACATTTGCACACATAATGATCTATAACATTGGTTTTCAAACAGTGGTCCTTGAGAGGGTTCCAGGTGGTCCCCAAGTTGGTTAACCAGGTAAATCTTGGGAACATAAAAATGATGACGATGTATTTTTACACTCTTAAGAGTTAAGATATTCATCATCTGAACTAGCCCTAGTCTACACAACTAGAAGATTAATGGTCATTTTGTCTGTATGTTTGCCTCTTTTGTTTCCCAAATTCAGCCTGGTATTGTGGACAAAAGCAAAAGAAATCTTTAGTTTTGGGTCTATGTTGCTAAAGTGTCCTCAAATGGTGGTCCATGGCTCAAATGCTGAATAAATGGTGGGCCCTGGTATCAAAAAGGTTGAAAACCCCTGATCTATAACTTAGACTTTGAAACATTATATATATGTTATGAGTATAAATAATCAAACAAGCAGATGTTATACTGACCTGTGTCGAGGGTCTCTCTCTCTCTGTTCATTATGGTCAAAACAATAGAGATCATTCATTCTATGTAGAAGGGGGAAAATATGTCTTAAATTTTAAAATATAGTTGTAGTATTCTCAGTGGTGCTCCGCTCTGCAAGGCAGGCCACACACTGAGACTAAACATGTGCAGCCCTTCCCTCTTCCAAAAGAAAACACAGCTCCACAGTTCCATTCACTACTCCAGTCAGTGATGCATGATTTAGTAGAGTACAGTATGACAGACATCTACGTCTGTCCGTACTAAGCGCACTGGCATATAAGCAATTTATACAACATGTAATTTAGTTCAATGTTTGTGTCCTGTGTGTGAATAGGTGCTATGGTCTTGAATGCTGTCTTTAAAGGTGAAGGCGAAATGGTGAAGTTTCAGCCTGAAACGCTGATCTGAGGTTTCTGAACCTATCAGAGCATGCATCCCTTCAGGCTATGGGGTGCAAAGATAGAGGGATGGCTGAACTATATACTACACGTGACGCATAGATGTTTGTATAGCAATGTCGCTCCGTTCTGCTGCTTTACTGCTATGCTATGTGGCCTATGTGGCCATCAAATAATGTGTTCATATACAGTATGTAGTATAACATGATGAGTATAGTCTAACATGATGAGTGTGTTTAAACAGAGTAATACACTGTCTGGATGCCAGGATGGTACTACAAAAAGAGTATTTCTGTGGAAGATGATTCAGAAATGGGATAAAAACAGGTCAGCTTAATTTCTGCTGGCTTTTATTGATTGATAGTGAATACGTCATCACACTATCGATTTTTTTATGGAGTTTTTATTTAAAGATGCACAAAAGTGAAAGTATTTTCCCCTTTTTGGGGGGCATGCATTGTTGGGTATGGCCATATAATGACCACAAATGTTGTCTAAAAGTATGACAAACGTATTTTTTAATTCACTGGGGCTTTAAGGTTCTATGCTCAGTAAACATCCCAACTCTATCATGGTCCATTTCTTCAATATCATATTTCTCCCTCAGTCAGGATGATAACGAATATGTCCCCTTTACCTTCTATGAAAAGTATATTGCAAAACTACAGCAATAAAATAAAATACCATAAAATACCATAAATAAAATACCATTTGCTGAATATTATTTTATATTAATGGAATTAATTACAATTTACAAACACATGTCCCTCCCTGCTTCTGGTAACTGATTGCATTATATTTAACTGAATTATGTTACTGTAATGTAATGTTGCATCAAGGAGTCCTGGCTTGTAAGCCCATGCATGAAATCCATTGAAGTCCATGCATGATTTAACTAATCAGAAAATGAAGCCTCAAGCCTGTGTGCGCTGTGCAGAGAGAGAGAGAGAGAGAGAGGAGAGTGAGTGAGAGAGAGAGAGAGAGAGAGAGAGAGAGAGAGAGAGAGAGGCGAGGGAGGAATCGTTATTAAATTAGACGGGCTGCAAGCCCACCATGCAGATGTTTGTCCCAAATACTGCTCATCCCCAAATGTGACTAGTGTCACATGCTTTGGTTGACTTCATATGCTTCTTCTCACACAAGCAATACATATGTAATATTTGACTTTGTCTCAATGTGGAACCAGTCATGTACAGGAACTGCTTCTCAAAGGGTCGTCTGGGGACCCCCCCAGGGGTCCCTGAGGGGAGGGTGCCCCAGAAAAATGAGGAACAGTTCAAACACTTTTGCGTTGTGATACTGAACAAGCTTGTAGATCTTATTAGCCTGGCTCCTGGCCTGAATCGCCACCTTAAAAAAATACATCATTTTTCCCCCTGCGATACTATTGAAAATCCAGCTACAGCAGCTGATTGGCAGACAGCCCTGTCACTCAACAGTGTCGACTCCTCCAATGCTTCTTTGAAGAAGCGTTAGTTTTTATAAACATCAGCCAACATATTTTACTGCATTCACAAGCTAGTAATGCTCGTCAGCTCTGCTAACACATTATTCATATTATTGACAACAACGTCGTCTGCTTTGCCAATATTCTGATTGTTTGGTATGAACCATTCCCCGCGAAGACTGACGCTTTGATAACGCCCAGAAGCTGCTGTTGTGGAGAAGGTACTTCAGTCTGAATAATGAAGTGAAACGAAATGACAATTCAGACTGAGGCCAGGCCCAGGCTAAGATCTTTGTAGATGTGTATTTAATTTTGACAACAGTTAGCTTATTGGATAAGGGTCACTATCGTTTCAAGTGCATATGACCGTATGAATTTGGGGGTCCTTGACGTGAAATGTTTGAGAAGTTATGCCCTACTACTAGTGTATGGAACAGAAATACATGCGTGAATGCCGAGCCGCTGCCCATGCCTGCTCTTTTCATCCAGCAACGTTACAGAATACAGATATCCTGTGGCATAGTGCTGACTCTAACCTATACTACTGTATGTAAGGCAACCCTTTCTGGCTCATTCCTGTCATTTGCACTGTCTCACGGGCTGTGTGTGTACCCAGAGCCTCTTGGCTCATAGCTCCTGACATTTCTACAGGCTCACACTGCTTGCTGGACACAGGATGCTGTCAGTGAGCCAAATGCATGGAGAGTAGTAGATTATATACTGTATGCCTGGAGCTCTGAGCTCACTGTAGAAGATGGCTCTGCTGTAGGCTTGTAGCTGTAGTACTGTACAGTGTGTGTTCGGAGAGATCATCATCATACTTTGTGAAGTTAGATTAGAGGCTGGGCGATGTATATCTCGGCATCATATGGGCCCCTAGAATGACCATATAAGGCCATATCGTATCACTGAAAATGTACCCCCAAGTGTTTTATACGAACAGAAAATTGCGCTATAAATACTCCATAATCATGACAGCAGCAGCTAGGGCAGCCTACCTGCTGCTACTACTTTCACTTTGACTGTATGTTTGCATAATCATATTGGTGCAATTTTTTCACCTGGTCTTTAGAGTTAAAGAATAACACATGCACCGTTGGTTGCAAATCGGTTATCGGTGGTTGTATACCTCTGTCGTATAGGTTATCACATCCTCCCCCAAATTCCATGTTGGTTACATGTAAAATTTGACATGGTTACATGTAACCATGTTACATGGTTACATCTGTTAGTGTTGATGTGTCCCTGACCAAGAAACCTAACCCCCTATTGTTCCTGATGTGCTGGTCAGTACCTTGCATGGTTTTCTCTGTCATTGGTGTGTGAATGAGATCTACAATCTATGTAAAGTGCCTTGGACAAAGGCTGTAGAGCCCGACCGATGCCATATTTTTGTGGCCGATGCCGATACCGATTTTTGGAAAAAACTGCACCGATGTTACCGATGTTTGGGATCGATGTATAATAATGAATTACAATAATTAAAAATACATTTGAAAAACTTCTAAACGTCAAATTTATTCTCTCTTTCAAGTAAACAATAGAATACGACATTGACATCATTTACTTTTGTGAAATAATTCCATTTGCTGTGTTTCTTTTTCTGTTCCAGGCAAATATCGGCCGATATATCGGCCGATGTTACCGATATATGGGCAGATTTTACCGATATAATGGCCGATGTATCGACCGATATATCGGTACGAATATCACCGATACCGATGCCGATATATCGGTATCGATATCGGCCGATATATCGGTACGACAGATATATCGGTCGGGCTGTATATGAATGCACTGTTCATCAACAGATGTGTTACACACTGTAGTCTATGCTGCTTTCAGTGATAACGTACTAATAGGCACCATACAGTATATCTCACATCATGGTAGTGCGCAGCACATCCACCCTATCTGGATGGCCAGGGCGGGTGGTGGTGTTGTTTTTCCGCAGCCAGCAGTGAGCAGATGTTGCAGGCTGTCTGCGTGAGAGCAGACGATTGAGAGAAACAGCTGGAGGAGGCTGGGAGACCAGTGGCCACCTGCTGTTACACTCTGAGAGAGACTCTTAATCCCTGTGTCTAGTACTCAAGATGCACACACACACACACACACACACACACACACACACACACACACACACACACACTGGGAAGCTGTTCAATCCTGCTGCGCTCCCCCTGAGTTACGCTGAAGTGTCCTTGAGCAATGGACAAGACATGAACCCAACAGGATGGTCCCTTTGCTGGGTTTTCACCAGTGGTCCCTGAGAGGATTGTGTGTGTGAGAGTGGGTGAAACTGTGAATGGGTAACACACACACACACACACACACACACACACACACACACACACACACACACACACACACACACACACACACACACAGTTCGCTTTAGCTACACATGACATAACATAATCAAGTATAGATCAATTCTCTTACTCTCACACACTACTTCCCTTGTATTTCTAGATTATATCTAATCCCTCCATCAGAAGTGTAAAGTAGTCTTTGACATCCGCATGCTTCAATCCCTCATTGATTGCTATCACAGAGGAGGAATGCCATGTGTGATGATAATGCCCTGGCTTCTATCTGTCACTGTGTTATCAGTTCACCTACTGTATATGCTCATGTATGTTGCTATTCATTCTGGGACGGCAGTGGAATTGAACCTCTGACGTGTTGTTATACGTATGATAAATCTATTGCACTATGCATCTTGGTGAATTCATTCTTAATCACACATCAAATAAATTCAAATGCGCTCTTTATAGCGGCGTTCCTAGAAGCGAGTTCTAGAGACGGATCACAGTGGGAGGTTTTATTATGTCTGACACCTCACAACAAGAATAGGCTTCGGGTTAAAAAAAAAAAACAAAAAACGTGAGGTTTCTCTTCAACCCGCTAAAACTGCAGAAACACCTGGCATGTTAGATTGTACTGTAGCTTGTGGCTATATTTGAATATTGAAAGAAACTTGTGGGAAGTGAGCGACTGATATAGAAGTCCTTCTTGTAGTATCAGCCTCAGGTCATAATGATTCATCAATAGATGGATTGCACTTTGAATGCTTTGTTGACAAATGACTCAATGGACAGGTCTGTGGTATTTGAATGGTGGTTGTATACCCATGAAATAAGCCCTTTACAATGTGCAAGTCCTCTTGAAAACACAGATAACTGTTTCTTTTATCATGCTATCTGATGATCTTGGCTTGTCCTTTCTGTTGATGATTCATCGTGATCACCACTTTGATGGTTTCATTACCACTTTGATGGTTAGATATTACATACTAGGCTGATATAATTGGTACTTGGTGCAATTACTGTGTATAGCGGCTTTATCCAAGGCGCTTTACATGGTGCATTGCACTCACATTGGATTCAAACTGCCGACCCACCGCCGATCATTGGACGACCTGCTCCACCCCCTGTGCCACAATATACAATATACTTAATTGTACAGTGACATTGGTGTTGAGTGTTAATTACCGTATGTGTCTAAATGTACTTTCTTCACAATCATTTTAAATACTCCTCCTAAATGACACATTTGCATATATTTGTCAAATGGATTAAGCTTTTATTTCCAATGCACTACACAACTAAAATTACACAACAACATGAATACTGTAATGGAAGTATTGATGCAACCATCAGTCCACCTGCTAGTCAAAATAAATCACAGAGAGAATGAATGCAGAACAGGGTAGACATTAAGGGAAATTTGCCACTGGCCCTTCGGGCCAGTGGCTTTTAAGAATCACTGGCCCCACAACTGTAACCACTGGCCCAGGTAATCGATCCCCATAGTCTGCAAAAAAGACCATTATTAATGCATTAAATGCATTCAAGTTAACAGCACTCTTTTCATGGGGGTCAAAACCAGTAGACCGGTCAGCAAGCTGACCCATATACAATGCAGAATGCCTAAAATATTTTTTGTGCTAATAAACAAAATATAAATAAAACTTAAACAATTACAAAACAACACCAACATATTGTGAAATAAAAATAATACAATATGTATATCAGGGGTGCCCAACCTTTTTTGACCCAAGATCAAAGACTAATACAGGTTGTCATGGCGACCATACAACAAGTTTGTACAACAAATATGCGGGCGCACCAACAGTTTGTACAGCAAAGGTGCGGACGCACCAACGGTTTGTACAACAAATGTGCAGGCGCCAACGAGGCCATTTTACCACTGGCCCCATCGGGCCAGTATGGGTCGCCATCTGGTGGTCCGCACGTGTTTTCAAACCTGTTTCGGGCCATCGGGCCAATTATAATGTCGACCCCTGGAATGTCTTAAATGCTGAACAGAATTGAAACCAGAACTGTAATGATACAGGCTTTGTTTCTTGGTTTTCATGGGCTATACACTATACAGTGTACATTTGTACAACTTTCCTGTTTACCACAGAGTTATAAACTTTACATGTTTAGCGGATTCATTGGAAATGGTCTCCGTTGTTGTGACTCACTCATCCTTCTGTCCTCACAGGGCCACCATAGAGGAAGTGGAGGGGGATGTGGGAGAGCTGGAGTCCAAACTTGACAAAGTGAGTATTGACCTGATCTCGACACACACACACACACACACACACACACACACACACACACACACACACACACACACACACACACACACACACACACACACACACACACACACACACGCTACTGACCAGTACATGTTGCTTCACTGTGTCGTTGCTCAACGTGGAGGAAGGGCAGCAGGCTGGTGAATAAGGATGGGTAATTCCTGATCGTTAAAGGGGAATTCCACACGGTTTCAACAGATGTTGTGTGGACATAATAAAAACGTCATTCTGTGTTTCCTAGAAATGGAGGTCTGAAAACAATCACTAACATGGTGAAACACAGCTTGATGACATCAAGTTGTGTTTCACCGTGTTAATGTTTTTTTTTTTTCTTTTAGGACCTTTTTTTCGGAGAGTGTACAAATATGAACCATTTATGTACACTCTCAGGAAAAAAATGAAAATGGGTGGAATTCCCCTTTAATCACAAAGTCACAAGTTTTGTACACAAAGCACAGCAACATGTCCGTCCCTGCTACTGTATAGTGAACTTGAGTGAGATACACACCAGTAGACAGATAAGGCACAATCTTGGAATCCAAAGATTTCAGGTTCGATTCCCGGTTCCTCTTGCTTACAGTGTGTTTAGATGTGTGTCCCTAAATGCTACTGAAGAGCCTTGCATCGTTTCCTCTGCCACTGGTTTGTGAATGAATGGGCAAATGTGAAATAGGCCACATACATTTTCCTCACATGTTTGGTGAATGGAAAAGGTATTTATGTGGTATGTACATTATTATCATTTGGCAAATACAAAACACATTCTTATCGTGGCAAGAAGGATAAAAATAGACGTGAACAATGCTTGTAGACGCCGGTAACTATTATCTGCTAATACCTGACTCGGCCACCAGGCTTACATACATCTGCTCTGCGAAATGAAAAGCCTGGGTTCGACCTGCCCTAGAAAGTATCAAAAGGCGGGATTTCCCACATGTAAACGTCCCCCAGAAGTTGCCATTTTTCAGCCAATCGCGATGCGGTGCTCCCGAAAATGTATACCCCACGGAAACGCCTCCCTTTGCGAGTCGTCGTATAAGGTATGAAAGATGGAATCGTGTGCACTTTGCACACTTCTACAACAGCATTGTTCGTTAAAATCATTTTTCTGAACGCTAGTCAGGACTGAACAGTTTTGTTTCCGCAACTACCGCTGATAGACTCTAAAACGTACAGTAGGTATCGCCCAGGGTGCTGGCTGTATGGCTACAAATCCTAGATTAGGAGTGGACTTACTCCATCACACACACACACACACACACACACACACACACACACACACACACACACACACAATGGATATACAGTTAATGTTCACACAGGTCACACATACCGAACCCCACCCTCTCCCTCCACCCTGTCCCTGTGCGTTTAACGCTGCCTGCCCTACAGACCTGAGATCAGCCGCACAGGCAGCAGGTCACATCACTGCTACTAGCGGTTCCATGGGGGTCAACGTTCATTGTTGTTGGAATAGCGGTAGTTCCACCCATCTCTCCTCCTCACGGCACATGATGTGACTCAGCCCTCACTGTCACTTCCTCTCCTTGGAAGAAAGAGGAAGAATCTACTTCTACTAGTGTGTGTGTGTGTGTGTATACGCTTGTGTGCGTGCGCGAGAGACCGAGAGAGAAAAAAGAATGTGCGTGTGTGAGAAAAAAGGACAGGAAATGGGGGACAAAGGGCAGAGTTCTTAGAAACCAACATGCACACAAACGCACAAACACGCATGCATGTTTGTGCTGAGAGCCATGTTAAGACAACACACCCTCAATTAAGCCAATATTAAATCTTTTTTTCTAATCGTTTCTCATAGATGCCACAGAATGAAATGAAATGATAACTGTGGGTTTACAGAGAGCGTGGTACTGTCACACACTGTTATGTAGGCTGCTCTGGACCGGTCACAGTTGATTACTGCTGAACATAATGCTGAATGGAACTGTATGCATACTGAATATAAATGAGGTTCTATTATATTATATGCAGGGGTTGACACTATGGTCTCAGAGGCACCTCCCTGTCGGGCAAGTACAGCTCATTCTCTACTTGCCCTCAGGTCGCGGCCACTTGCCCCCTGAAAATATTGTTAATTACCATTTATTTTAACTTAATATTGTTTTTTTTTGTTTTGTTTTTAATGAATAGCAACAGTATTATAACATGAAAGTTGCCTTACAAACTAATGCATGGTAGTGGGGCTTTTTTATGGCAAGGACCCCAGCAATTTGAAAAGATAAGACCCCTGGTTTGACGTACAAGGACGCAAAGCTGCTCCCAAACATTACATGCTTTTAAGTTGCACAGATTCAAGTGGTTGAAAATGGCCCTGGCTTGAGAACACCTATGGCTTTTGCAACCTGGTGATGTTGTGAGCTTGTAGATTACCTGTTTTTTGCCAGAGTGCACATTGTAGCCACTTCACATATCAAAACATTGTCCACCTGCTTTACCAAGTAATGCTTTATCTGTTTAATTAAGTGCTTTGGACAACATTTCTTAACACCATTGGACCCTCAAACTGTCCACTTAAGCGGATAGCTCCTCCATCTCCCACCTCTCATGCAAGTAATTGAAAATATTCGAAGTCACAACATCAACTTTGATTGTGCAGTATTGCTGTGTTTTCCTAATTTCCTGAAACATAAGGACCACGATAGTTTCCCAGGAAATGAAAAATCAGTTCCTGGGAATCTATCGTGCTCCTAAAGGACCAGTTGACCCAATTAACTGAAGTCATAACTTTTTTGTTGTTGTTGTCCATGCTTACAGCCAAGTATCACATGTGAACATGTGTATAGGGAAACGTCTGTAGGGTTTTTATCTCTGTAGGGAAGCTTAAAGAGATTCGTATGAACCATAATAACCTATTATCACTGGGGAGGTATCTGTCATTTTAAATTTTAGTGTTGGTTATACTAAAATAGCACATCTACAAACTCACAGCGCAGCACTTTGTAACACACTGCAAGCTTTTCATGTCAGGTGTTGACACTAAGGTCTCAATGTTCAAGGTTACTTTATTTACTCTCGTGAGAGAAATTTGTCTGAGACACTTGCCTGTCGGGCAAGTACAGGTCATGCTCTACTTGCCCTCTGGTCATGGCCACTTGCCCGCCGAACCTCTGGTACCTTTAACAGGTTAACAGGAGCCCAGTGTTGCAGGACGCGCTGCAGCTGACTCAGGGGTCAAACTTTCATTGGTCCTGCTGTTTCTTAATCAGTGTTCCACCCTGGTCCCTCCCCCCCTCCTCCCCTTCCTGGCAGCGTGCGTTGAGTTTGCCTGTGTTTATCCTCCTCTTCAGTCACGTATTACATTAATACAGTTACATACATACCAGGGGCGGATCTAGGTATGGGCATGGGGGGGGGGGGGGGGGGGGGCAATGACCCCTAAATTCCCTGACTGCCCCATGGCAAATGGCAGATGGCATGCAAAGCAACCCAAGATATTTCAAATTAACGTGCTTATATTTAAAATGAACAACAATTGTCACACCACTAAACCAACAGCATTTCATCATTGAAAACAGAAAGCTCTCTGAGTCAGCACCTTTAGCTTTATGCATGCTGCATGTCTGTTGCAACTTCAACAACAACTGAAATTATTAATGCTTAATTGCCAAATAAAAGTTCTTTAACCGAAAATGGTATGGGTAAAATGGTATGGAGTCCTATGGGCTTCATCGCCCGTGCACAAGCGATGAACCCTCCAGCCTACCATTGTTTCCTGCCCCCCCCCCCCCCCCCCCCCCCCCCAATTGGGAAATGTTACATCTGCCCTACATACCGTAAAGCATTACCTGTTGAATGCCACTGAGTAGCTCTGTGGTGTCTGTCTCTCTCTCTCTCAAGGGAGGGTGATCATTCCTCATTCAGATATCCATGTTTTCGTTATTTTACAATCACTCTGCAGATTTAACCAATCAACAATTTACGATTTAGGCATTTAGCAGACTCCAGAGCAACTTACATTAAGCATAAACAAAAGAAAAAAACATGGCAATTCATCATATACAAAGTATTAATGTTAATCATATATAAGATATGAATGTAACAGCATAAGAAATCTATATTGGCAGAGCTAATTAAACTGTGCAGATATAGCTACTATATATATACACGCTCTAAGTCTGCATAAACTGCTATCTTAAGTCTACACAATTTTACTGGGCTAAGATGGAGTTAACATACTTTTGCTATGCAAAAATAGCCGATATACAAGTTAATTGCTTGTGTATGCTGTACATCGTGCTGTGCTGTGAGTTTGTAGATCTGCTTTAGAACAAAAAAAAAAAACATGAAAATCTGTGTGACATAAATCTTTGGATGTGTATTTGAACCTTTTTAACTTAAATCTTTGCTTCTTTGGGATCATCCCTGGCATCTACTCTGACAGACAAAATACAGAAAACCTTTGTAGAATTTGCCTCAGATCTTAATGGGTTAAACGTCTGTCCTTCTGGTGACATGACTCCCACTGTAACCTCTAGACTACTATTGCCTCTCTCTGATGTGGTCGCACACAGAGAATGACGGCATGACCATACAGTGAGTTCATGACAGTCACAAGACAGCTAGGAGTTTAATTGGCCTTTCAGCATTTCCCCCCGTTATTATGCTAAAACCTAATTTCCCCCATATTCATGTTCAGGGCTTCCATGCTGATGCATAGCGATTAGTCTTTGGACTGAAAACCACATGCTCTTCCTGCTACTTCTTTTCACCAGCCAGTGAAGAGCTGCAGCAGATGGATAGCAGTGTGTGTGTGTATAATCGAACTATAATCGATGAATCATCAATCAAATCAATTCTTCAATTAGTTTGTCAACTCTGACCTCTGAAGTTTTAGCCGTTTTCCAACACAACCAAATTTTTTGTTTAGTTTTTCCAGTGTTATGTGTAACAAATTCCACCCATTTTCAACATTTGACTGTCATTAATTAATACACTTTAGAGATGTTGTATGGACATGATCCCCCTTTCTGTGTTTCCTATAAATGGAGGTCGGAAAAAAAATCATTAACACGGTGAAACACAACTTCACAACACAAGCAAACACAACTTGGTGACATCATCAAGTTGTGTTTCACCATGTTAGTGATTTTTCTTTTACTACCTTTTTTTCTGAGAGTGTACATATGGAACCAAATGGAGCCACTGAGGGTCCATTTTGGTTCACATTTGTACTCTCTCAGAAAAAAAAAATCAAAAAGGGTGGAATCCCCCTTTAACGCATTCAGGCCAGGAATCCATTTTTGGATCCTGTACAGTATGTACAGTATTCAACAATTCAATTGTTTTACTGCTGCTATATATTTGAAGATTTTCCAGAAAACTTAGGTCAGGCCTAAATAAGAGTCATAATCTAATTATCCGATGAATTGGCCGTTAATTAATCGGCCCTAGTGTGAACTGTGGAAGAATATGAACACACCATCCAGTGTTCATTTTGTTGACTAAGAATACAAGACCAATTTTTTTGATATATATTTTTCCTGGTGTCTGCGGTGTGTTTGTTGAAGTGAGGGAACACATCAAGCCTCGCCAGACAAAACATCCTGAACTTTTCAAAAGGGTTCAAGTCTGAAGGGTGATGATGATGACGACTATATAGTTCCTCTGTTTATGTCCACAATGTAATATGCTGCTTACACACCCCCTCGCATCAGCCCACAACTCGTGAAATGCTGTCACGGGTTTGTCGTTTTAGGTAGGTTTCGATTACTTGAGACATTTTCCATAACCTCAAAATTATTAGGGTTTGCAGTGATGCTTGAAAGAGCTGAACTGACGGCGCTTCTGCAGCAAATTCCTGTAAATACAGTGGTTTGGTTTCACTGTGCCAGTGGTGTGCACTGTCTGCAGTACCTTGCTGAATATAACATCTAATTCCATCAGGGCCGATGGATTTCAACATGCTTCCTCCAATGTTATTAAGCACTTTCTCGTATCTCTCATTTCAAATCCGGGTTGGGATTGAAATGGGATATTCTGTGAGTCTTGTAAAAAAGCTATATCATATGTTTTCAAAGTTGGTCCACACTGTGAGTTCAAGTCAGTAGTTTGGCTATTTTCAAAAAATCAATGTAGATTATATAGGTTGGTTCAAACTGCTCATGTGTTAGTTGCTTCTGTTGCTCTTGTTTTTGTACGTATTAAGGTTGCTCACAAACACCGTTTCAGTTGGACACCATTGTCTTCATTCCATGCCACCTGCGTTGCCCTGCGTTGCCATCCTTGAGTAGCTCCACTTTTGTAGGAATATTCTCAGTAACCTGCGTTGCCATCCTTGAGTAGCTCCACTTTTGTAGGAATATTCTCAGTAACCCGGGTTTAGTATTTTGTATATTTATTCTTTCATTTGAATCATGACCACTTCTTTATATCTATAATGCATTGAAACACTCCCACTAACACTCTGGTTGAAGTTGTCACACTGTGCTCATCCCACACTGATCTTCTTGACTTGAGTTTTTTCTCTGTTGATAGAGAACGAGAAGAAACCTTGAGCACACTGGCCATATTGTCCCGAATATAAGACGTGGAAAATAACATTGGGTGTAATTCTCGAACGCTGTGTGTAGCCAGGTATGGTGTAAGTGGGGCCTTGTGTGTAGGCCAAAAGCCTGTACCACCATATTTGGTAGCCTGGCTTACCAAATAATTATCCATAATAATTAAAATCTGCAATTCAAAAAGTCTAGAAGACACCCGACCACCAAATTAAAAATGTTACTGTACTCTGCTTTGTTCATCATGAGTTGAAACTCTTGATTGCTGGTTTTAAGTATTATGGGTAATTATTTGGTAAGCCCAGGCCCAGGTCTGGTGGTACAGGCTTTTGGTTACATACAAGGCTGCAGACCTGATTTGCTGCCATGTAGCCAATGAGAAGACACCATACCTGGCTACACCACAGCATTCAAAAATTCCACCCACTGATTGTCAAATAGTTTAGCTCCACAATATAAGGTGACTCCATTTTCTTTTTTGATATCTCTGTTGGGGAAAAAGGCACAGACACAAGTATCCATGAGAGACATGGAAAAAACATACTGTATATACTCAGGGATTAAAGTTCTCAGTACTGGGTACTGATTTCAGTCCTGAGGATTTCATAGGGGCCATTTAATTAGCTCAGTGCTTATTTGCAAAAGATCATTTTCAGTCTCAAGATTTTTTTTTACTTTAATCCCTGTATACTGTATATGTGAAAAGAGGAGAGAAGAAAGGAAAAATCTCTTTTTGCTCTGTGCCTGGGACGTTCTCCTAAACCGGTGATGCCGGCCCTTGACTTGTACCAATTTTGCTATCTTGGCCTGCTGTGTGTTTGAGTTTGACTTCCCTGATGTAGATGACATAATTTCTGTTAGTGTCAGCGCTAAGGCTAATGAGTTCAGCTGTAAGCCTAGTACCAGTATATGTTTGTATGAACCTACTGACCCCTACAGTCTGTAGCTCTCCACACTACTACCTGTAAGCACTCTAACACACTTTATGAACCAACAGGCAGCAGAGTAGCCTTTACTGGCAGCATTACAGCCCCATGCAGGATTTATCTTACTGTACCCTAATCCTAAGTTGCTAAACCCATGAGGATGAATGAACCATTTGGATGGACACACAAGGCCAGGGAACGTCCACCATATGGGCCTCAGTTTATTGTTTGGCTTATAAGGATTCAGGTGAAGACGAGGTGAATCTTGAAGGTGTAGGGATGAAATACAACATTCTGTTTTTGACGTGTTGACGTTGATAATGGTACTTGGATTTAAAAGACAATACCTGGCTTATACTGTGAAAAAACTAAATGTTCAACACCCGCTTGATGATATGAAATGCAAAACCTGTAATGAAATGATGTTCCCAATCTGACTAAATATTTGTTTGTTACCCTATTGGCCTGAATATGATGGAGTGGTGGTGGCTCAGGGGTAGACCACAAGGTTGCCAGTTCAAACCCGTGCTGTCCATGTGTACTTTACTGAGACACACTGAGACCCCCTTAAACCCCTAATTGCTCATGTGCTGGTGAGCAGCTTACATGGTTTCTTTCTCCTGTGGTGTGTGAATGGGTGAATGGAATCAGCAATCTATGTGGAAGGTTGTCTTATAACCAAAACTGTGTTATATTCTGGACAATATGGTATATTGACCAAATCTTTCTTTCTTATGATTGATAAATGCATATAGTGTGCTGTTGACAGATTGACAGTAGGGTAGGTACGGTAGGTTTATTCCCATCAAGCTGAAGCTTCAGCTTACTGATGAAATCATTTATATATATAAAAAATCTTCTGTTGCGAATTCGTGCAAATGAATGATATACAAAGACAGCTCAAGGTGTTAAGGAGAAAAATACAAGTGTTAATGATAGGTTCAGTTTTTGTATATACATTTGACAAAACAGCCTGTATTTTTACATTTCACTGTTTCCATGACTCCTTCAGACTAGAGATAAATCATTTATAGTTATTATCATTTTTTTTTGTGTTTGAGGAGTTTTGGTATTTGGTATTTTGGGTATTGTTTTGCAAGCACCACTTGAAATACACTTATGAGGCGGTGCACATTGAGTTAACATTGATGTTGAGTTACATTGAGTTAATTCAAGTTAATTCATTAATAAAAACAAAAACGGCCCTAAAGCAACTTTTGTAGTGATAATCAGACAACAGTTGTAAATCACTCCAAAAAGTTGTGGTAAATCTGTCAATGGTTTTTAAGAGGTGGTCCGGGGACCATTAGTGGTCCCTGAAAGGATTCCAGTTTGTCCCCAGGCTAAATAATGGAAAGTTGGTTAACCAGATGTAACTCTTTGAGACCGTAAACATGAAACCTTTCATGTTTACAGACTCTAGCGCTAGACTCTAGCGCTAGTGAAGTGGAGTTGTGTAGTATTTTAGGCAGCAGATGAACGTCGTTATTTAGGCCACGGCGGAGCGTTGAGCCTCTGCACTGCCTCCAGTGTGAGAGGAAATTGGGAGATATGCCAAGGTTTTGTTTGTGCGTTTACGTAACCTGGTATTATCCTCACCCCTGATGAGTCAGAGGGGAGGAAAGTCTCCTCGTTAATTGCCACGAATATATTATGTGATATGAAAGTGTTGTGTTTTGCAGAGATATGCTTTAAGTAAAGTGCCCATGTCTGTGTTGGATATATGAGATATACTGTACAAGTCTGTTGAGGTGATCGTTGGCTCGATCTCATAACTTGGGGTTTCTGGGAAAGCTAAATGGAAAAAAACGAAAGCGTCTGCCTCTTGAAATGCATTTCCTCAGGGTCCATTTATTCTGAAGAAGATATTATCATCTTCAGAATAAAATGTATTCTGAAGAAGGCATGGCAGCCCGAAACCTATATAGTAGAACTGTGATTTTGGAAGCTACATGAGTCTTGTCTGTCTCTCTCTGATCTTTTCCTGTCCAGACTGTCCAAAATCATCTCTTTGAATGGGAAATCATGCCCTCTGTACCGCCACAACGCCTTAGTTAGTATATCCTTAAGTGCAAATTACTTAACCCCATTCTGCTGCAGGCGGTCCAAGAGTGGACTGGCAAGCTGCTGTTTGGCTACGGGACAGAGCTGCCGCTTGTGTTTGAAGTAATGCCCGTGGAGTGAACCGCTGAGAAATTACACACACACACAGTACTACGCGGACAACAGCGTTCTTCCGGGGCAGGAGGAATAAAGAAATAGAAATGGTCAACAGCAGTATAGCATGTCCAGTGTTTGAATCTGAAACAGGGCCGTAAGCGCTAACAAGGGCTGCTTCACTATCAATCTATTTTGAATGGGAACCCCTTTTAGTGTTTATTGAAAAACAGAAGATCTACAAGCTCATAGAGTGGCTACCACTGAGTGCCGTGCTATGAGCTTGCAAATCTGCTACTTTTTTTTTTTTTTTTTTTTTTTTTTTTTGAGAAATCGTGAAAATTTGGCGCAAATCTTTGAATATATAGTCTTTCGGAGTGAATTTAACTCAGATATTTGTTTCTGTGGTGCAGTGTCTCTGGAGCAACATATAATCAGAAGGGCGTCCACCAATTATATTAATCAGAAGGGGCAACCAATTATATAATTCCAAGGATCTTTTGAAATGTTTGAGAATACCTGACCATACATCCCAACATGTACGCATTTCTCGTAGCAGCCACGCATTTTTACCTCATACTACGCTGCTACGATTAATCACTTAAAAATACGCAAAGAGCGCAACCAAACTCAAACTCCGTTCACTTCATGGGGCCAGTCAATGGCGACTCTGCTACGTCGTAAACAATGTATTTCAACTCCAGTTTGTCCCTATTCAGGCTGCATGAAGAGCAGCTCCAGCGCTCAGTGTCTGACCCCCCAATGTCGCATCTCTGACACTACATGGCTCTGCCCCGACTGGCCAATCACACCGTGTCTTGTGGATACATTAGCCGTTGTAGCCCATAGAGTAACATAGAGACCACATCTGGTCTCTATGTTGTGGGTGGAAGGGAAAATCAGAATACCGGTACGTCTCTATGTTACTCTATGTTGTAGCCAAACAGAACAGAGTGCATATGCTCTGAGTGCGTCCTCCCATGCAGTTCGCTATTACACGTTAATCTTCTAACTTAGCCAGACTCTCGTCAAAATGTCCAAGAAGAAAGCGCCATTAAGGAATTATTTTTGTGAACTAAACGGGGACGGGGCGCCGAGTCTCTCCGATCCAGAGGTCTCTTTGGTCGGGGAGGCACGGCATGTGCTCCCCTTGGCGAACGCAGCGAGTGCGAGATGTGCTAAATGGGCTATGCCGCTAGCATCCAAATCTAGTCGATAAAACTGCATTTTCATACAGGGATAAAGGATTTCGGTCAGCCAGCTTTTGATAAGCACGAGAAAAGCAAAAGCACTTCAAGATAGTTGAAACAATAAATAACGATCGTGTGTGTGTGTGCGCGCGCGTGTGGGAGAGAGAGAACCCACGTTGACTTGTCTATAGCTGAAAGCCAGGGGAATTCCACCAAAAAAAGGGAATTCCACCCATTTCCAACATATTACTATGTCGTTAAATACACCTGATTGATGTCGTGTTGTGTGGTTCCCCCATTCTGTCTCCTAGAAATGGAGAAATTAACATGGTGAAACTTATTTTACCATGTCAATATTTTTTTCTTTTAGGGCCTTTTTCCTGAGTATGTACAAATGGAATCGGTACATTTGGACACAAAGGTGTGTGTGTGTGTGTGTGTGTGTGTGTGTGTGTGTGTGTGTGTGTGTGTGTGTGTGTGTGTGTGTGTGTGGATAGATAGATATAGTTTGGAAAGGCTCAGGATTTTTTTTTTTTGCTTTAATCCCTGTTATTAGCAACTTGGTCCAAAACCCTTAACAATACTTTAAGAAATTCTCTTTATTTAACAGCATTTGATAACTTTAGTGCTGCAGGTGGATATGCTGTTTGCGCTAAAACACTATTCATTAGTGTTTTAGTCAGTAACATTTTCTCACACTATTACAGCTGATTTAATAGTATTGAATCAGTGTCATGGATTTCAATGTTTGGGGGCACCCAACTTCTTTTGGGCTAAAATCTACTGAAACATACGTCCATGATAAGTGAGAATGTGAAGTTAATATAAGCATATAAATGTGCGCTGCACTGCTGTGCTGCCGCGCTGTCGGGCCGCTGCGCCGGCGCGCCCCGGTAATTTGCTACTCAAAAAAAATTCCAAACGTTGGCATCTATGCCTGACAAATTACAAACAAGCGTTTTACAGAACATTGTCAAATTTTAGAAAGCATTTCTTGATCTTGACAATGTTCTCTCCGCTTGCCCCTAGAGTATAAAGTGTTTTTGAGTACTCATGCAAGTGCCATATTAATCCCAGATATATTTTTATTACTGCTACTACGACTGCTACTACTAGGAGTCCAGCGTTTGAAGGGATGGACTTAGTAAATGGCCAGGAAGAAATGACTCATCAAATGTCCGGTGAGGGTCTTCTCATCTAAAAGACCCTCCCTGCATCCCGGGACTCATTAGATTGAAAACCTATTTACACCACTGCATTTGTAGAATGGAACTCAGGTCTAATGGGTTAACTCACTCTCTCTTTCCTCATTCCCTCCAATTCTCTCTCTCTCCCCTGTCTCTCTCTCTCTCTCTCTCTCTCTCTCTCTCTCTCTCTCTCTCTCTCTCGTGCTCTCTAGCTGGTGAAGTTGTGCATTGGGATGATCGACGCAGGCAAAGCCTACAACACAGCCAACAAACAGTTTGTCAGCGGCATCCGGGAGCTGGCCCAGTCGTCCACCAAAGATGAGGTCATCGAGGTAAACAACTAAGTACAGTCCTTCAGCGGGGTTTCCCACTTGTTTTGTTTAGTCCATGTACACCAGTGGTTCCCAACCAGTGGTCCGGGGACCACCAGTGGTCCGCGAGAGAGTTCCAGGTGGTCCTCAGGCTAAATGATGGAAAGTTGGTTAAGTGGATGTAACTCTTTGAGAGTGTAAAAATGAAACCAAATGGACCCTTGCGGTTCCATTTAATAATAATGGATTGCATTTTTATAGCGCTTTTCCAAGTGCTCAAAGCGCTTTACAATGGTCCATTCATTCATACATTTGGGTTCATTTTACACTCTCAAGAGTTAAAAGATTCTGAATCTCAATTAGACAACTAGAATATGTAGTTTTCTGTGTTTTCATTGTTTGTTTTTGTGTTTTTCAGTAGTTTTCATTTTGATCCGTATGTTTGCCTGTGTTGTTTGGACAAAAACAAAATAAATCTTTAGTTTTGGGGTCTGTGCGGCTAAAATGTCATCAAATGGTGATTCGTGGCTCAAATTCTGAAGAGATTGGCCCCTGCTATCAAAAAAGTTGAAAACCACTGATGTACACTACAGTGTAATGTTAACTTGTTTACAACTTATGATCCATAGCGCAACAACTCATCCACAGCCAACACTAGTCTGCCTTGATGAATAGGGATTATTTTCCTTCATCTTGCTAAGTTATGTATAAAATGAAGTCCAGATAAAGTATTGTTTTTGTTTTTCTGTGAGAAAGCCCCGTGGGCCACATGGCGTGTTGTCTCTCTCCCACACATTTTGCATGGACAGGCTAGCGCTTCCTGTCTCTGTCTTTTTGTATATTTCCCCTCCCTCCACTCCCCTGGGTCGCACATTCAGCCACAGTGCATTATTTACATAGAATACACTCTGCTCTCTCTCTCTCGCTCTCTCTCTCTCTCGCTCCCTCACACAAACACTCACAAACACACGCACAGTACACGGCGCACACACGCACTTTATTGTTGATTCAGAATGTCCAAAGCAGCAGTGCTTGTGTGCTCTTGAAAGCGCTTCCTCTCAGACATACCTCAATGACAGGAGGCTAAACTTAACTCGCAGTTTACTGTGTGCATCTTGCCAGGTGCTGCTTAAAGGGGAATTCCACCCATTTTCAACATTTTTTCTGAGAGTGTACAAATGCAACCAAATGAACCCTAACGGGTTCATTTGGTTCCATTTGTACGCTCTCAGAAAAAAGAAGCATCTAAAGAAATCCATTAACATGGTGAAAATACATCTTGATGATGTCATCAAGATCTTTCACCATGTTAGTGGTCTTCTTCAGACCTCCATTTCTTGGGAACACAGAATGGGGAACTTTTTTTTTTATCATGTCCACCCAACACCTCTAGGGTACATCAATGACATAGTAAAATATTGAAAATGGGTGGAGTTCCCCTTTAAGAGTCCTACGTTTGCTTTGTGTGCATGCAGCCATGCATGCTGCGGGAGGCTGTTTATGCAGGAATGCAACGTTCTCACCTCATTATTGACCTTGAAAATTGTGCTGCTGATAATAATTCTATTATTGCAACAGTATGACTATGAGTTAGCCTGGATCCATCCCTGAATCACCACCTTAAAAAAATAGTACCTTATTTACAGTATTTCTCTGAAGTGAAATAAACAGACAATTCAAACTCTATAATTATAACTGTATTAAAATATCAGAACAGTGGTTTTCAACCTTTTTGATACCAGGACCTACTATTTATTCAGCATTGAGCCACGGGCCACCATTTGGCAACAGTTTCACCCCACAGACCCAAAACTAAAGATTTCTTTTGGTTTTGTCCACAATACCAGGAATCCAGGCTCGATTTTCGCAAACGAAACAGGCAAACAGTAGATCAAAATGAGACCATTCTTCTACATTATCTAACTGTGTAAACTTCTTAATTAGATGTTATTAGATGATCAGATGAGAAATATCATAACTGTTGAGAGTGTAAACATGAAACCAAATGGACCCGCAAGGGTCCATTTGGTTTCATTTTTACGCTGTCAAGAGTTACATCTGGCTAACCAATTTTTCATCTGGTTAACTAACTTAGCTGGGAACCACCTGGAACCATCTCAAGGACCGCTGGGGGTCCCCGGACCACTGGTTGAAAACCACCGTATTAGAAGCCAAATTTAAGTTAACCAGTTTTAACCACTTTCACCCCTTGGCATCCCTACTGTATGTTGGGCGTGTTTGCAAAAGCAGTGAGCCACTTACTGTGTAAGCCAGGCAGAAATGCCTGTTTGCCTGTCTGTGTGTGCGTCACACACTCCATATTTAGGCATGTGGCCCACACTCCATATTTGGACGTTTGTCACACACACAGTGTCTTACTTGTATTTCGAGCATTGTCATCACTTCTGAAACGGTGTCATGAAGGATTTGCTCGATGGCATGACGTTACAATAAAACATATTAGTTGAGTCAATTTTCACAAAAAAATATCTATATTATTTTGAAATATTGTCACTTCTTGTGTGAAGATTACAGATTTACAAGCACAAGAGCTCAGAGCTTATAGATCACCTGTTTTCAAAGTAAAAGTATACATCTGTCTCTCATTTTTGGTTAATGAAAACCTCTTCCTCTCTGCCCACAGTCCAGCCTGTCAAAGTTTGCAGAGAGCCTGCAGGAGATGATCAACTACCACACGGTGAGTTAAGACGTCACAGCGGACGTCCTGTTAGCTTCCTGTCAACAGTTGGGGGATAACAGAAAGCAGAGATGAGCACCACAGAAGCACCGGAAGACGTCCTTCACTGTCGAGGGACGCGTTTCAAAATGAAAGAGCGCTGGATGGCCGACACTTGGTGCACACGTGCGTCGCTGTGTTTCATAACCAGCGTGTGTCACACAGTGTGGGCGTGCATTGTGGTTTTCGGTGTCATTTGAAAGACCCTAAACAGAATTGTAAAATTAAGTGGTCCATCCGGTGCCTGTGGTCTATAAAAAGTTGGCTGTTAAAAGTTTCCTGTCTTGTAAAAAGACAGGCCCCAGTGTCATGGGCCTTTCAACCCTGGCCTAGCCTTTATCCAAACACAGCTAAACAAAACACCGTAGTGTAAGACCAGTTTATTACGTATTGATTGAAGTGTCATGGCCAGACGTCAAAGCAGGCTATCAGAGGGCATGTGAACATGTGATACTATACTGCTGTGTAACAGCCTTGCAAGTTTTAGTTTGAATTATTGTGTTTGTGTTCAGTGTGCAGTGTTGCGAACTTGGCGCATTTGACGCTATATTTAGCTTTTTTCCAGACCCCCCTAGGGCCAAAATTAGTGAAAAACTCCTGGCAGAAAATCTAGTGCTTTTTTTTTGCTTGGTGCGAAATTGGTTGACAGGAGATAAAAACCCTTGTTTTTCACCATTTTTCCTCCTATGATAGACTCTTCCTTCTAGTCTAGAAAGGACCATTGGTAACCAAATGGACCCTTATAGATCTGTAAATCTCGAGATTTTATTCATGGTGGGAGAAACAACGTTTCAACCATATCTACTGTAGGGTTGAAACATTGTTTTTCCGCTTTTTAGTTCAGCACCTGTAAGTTTTATTAGAGATGTGCGTACTCCACTTTTGTTTCAGTTTGTAAATTATATTTAAATATGTGAATTACCTAATTTTCAAGAATCTAAACATTTAGAAAATGTAGAAGAATTGATATTTTGACCAACGTTTTGCCAGTTATTTCCTCCTTATTTTATTCCTAAATTAGTCCGAGAGACTAAACGCAACATCAAATGGCGGTCCTCCGTGGCAAATAAATAGTGGGCCCTGGTATGAAAATAGTTGAAAATCACTGCTCTAGTGCATTCTAGTGCATTTGGGAAGTGCCACTAGTGCAACAATTGATTGAGTTTATTGGCAGAGAATAATCAGTACAGTGTACAGTCATACATAAATGAAACCAGTACAGGGTACAGTCAAACACAGCCAATGGGATCACTGAAAAAAGTCCTTGCTGTCTTGTTTCCATTCAGGTCCTGTGTTCAGTTCATAATCATGACATGACAATAACAACAGTAGTTCAAATCATCAATGCATATGTATCTGAGAGCTGTGTTTACATACAATATGTGAGATTAATGTAGTATGTTTTCCTGCCCTGAATCCAAAACCTTATTACCGTCCTAGATGCTGTTCCCCATAAGGTTCAGGTGATGGTGCCAGATAGGAAGGCAATATTTAACCCTGCACCCACACCGATAGCTCTAATTCTACATATTTGGACTTTGATCGCAATCTTGCCCTTTGAAACTTTAACCCCTAAAAATCCTTGGAATTGCAGACTAGTGCTATTGCAGTCCTAACGTGTGCCTTCCTGTAAAGAGTGGTCAAGGTGGTCCAATTGGTCCAATTAATCCAATTAAATGTATTCCTTGAATTCATGGAAGCCAGTAAATAATTTGATGACAAATTATAGAAAATAAGTAATTATTTAACATCTGCAGTTGTCAAGGTAATTTCACAAGAACACTTGCAACGAGACAGATTGACAGAAAGTAATATAGAAAGTAGTGTTGTATAGTAGTACTGCAGTAACAAAAGTATACTATATTAGATTGTTTTTGTTTTTAGTAATATATATATATATATATATATATATATATATATATATATATATATATATATATATATATATATATATATATATATATATATATATATATATATAGAGAGAGAGAGATATTCTTTTTTGTAATATTATATTAATTAATTTATATTACAAGTTACTGTATTTTGGTAACATATTACGCAATATATTAAGTTACATAGTAACTTAGTGTACCCAACACTGTTCATCAAATACATTGAGAGTTTCATGCAAGGCGTCTGAAGTCTACACCCATGTCTAGCATAGGCTAACAATCGCAGCGGCACGACAACTGACAAAATTGCTTTCCTCTTGTCTGTCTTGCAAAACAAGCGACTGAATGATGGGATCGAATGATAAAAGCTCATGGCCCTGTGCTGTGTGTGAGTGCTGCTGTTATCAAATAAAACGCACAATGATATTAGCCAGTGCAACATGTTGCTTCCGGTGGCATGGCTTGTCGTTGGTCGTATCCGCAGCAACGAGTGCAGTCTTTATATAAATAAAAGCACTTGACTTAATGCCACCGCAGTACTGCAGACTGAATTCTGCGAGGGCAAGAGTCCTCTACTCTGGAAAGTTGACCTTTAGATTCAGCTTTAATCTCTTCATGCCAGCGTACTGATCATTCTCTCTCGCTCACACACGCATGCATGCCCACACTTAATGATGAAAATTCACTGATCCACTGTTTCGTTGTCCCTTGTTATCGATTGGGACCGTATAGACTGCGTGAAAAGACCAACCAGGCAACCATGGGCACTAGATTTTCCAGTAAACCTTAGCGTGGCTGTAGTCCTGAATCACTACCTTTAAAAATACTACCTTATTTTTTCCCCCTGTGGTGTCGTTAGTACTTTGGTGTTGTTAGCATTAATCCGATCTAAAAATCCAGACTACAGCACCTGATTGGTCGACAGCCCTGTCACTCAACATTCTCAAACAACCAACATGGAGGCCGCCACTACCTTGATTATTCTGATTGGTTGGCATGAACCAATCACTGAAGACTGCCAATTTGATAACGCCCATCCCAGAAACTGCTGTAGTGACAATTCAGACTGAGGTCAGGCTAGGTAAACGTCAGGTTTAGTAGGAATATATGGTTATAGTACAATTATAGAATTGAAGGGAGTTTACTCTAACATACACATCCATTTTCCATGCGTTTTGCACAGTGAATTACCCTTTAGAGTACCTTTTCAAACTAGTTGTGTCATTTCTTAAAGCCAACCTTATGAACTATGCCCATCAGCCCTCCAGTTGTTTTGTTGACACAGTTACACGCAGATGGGATTAATTGCAAGTGCCTCCCACGCATGCATGCTATATCTATGGCATAAGACTTGAGAAGTAACTCATTAATCCCGTCTCCTACTCTAGTCCCCTAAATCCCAAGGGAAACAAAACAGGGTAGGTCCAGTGACTCAGCGCTGAAGACCGAAGAAGTTTTCTGCCATAAATCTTCCCTGCTAGACTCCTAGACCCTCAGAGAACCACAGGCCTGCATGGGGCTTTTTAACACTATGGCCCAAGAGAAGAGAGAATTTACTGGATGTCTAAACTATACTTTTCCCAGTCTAGGAGACTAATAAGAAAATGTACTGTATGGCGTGTTGTTGAGTCACCTTGGGGATCCACCCTGTTGCGGTTCCTTTGGGTTTGGGGTTACTGATCCAACAGACTTTAATGGTCACCATGTTTTGAAAACAACTACATGGCTCATTGTGTCCAGTAGAAACAATGCAACCCCCACACACACTCCAGAAGCTGTCACCACCTTCCGTCTGCTGCCCTTGTATATAAAGTATATTTTTGTCCTTAAGTGAGAGAAAATATAGTGAGACGTCATTCTGCCAAAATTGGTGAAACAGCTACTCAACATTTGTGTCTCGAACATGAGATAATAGTGGTCATTTGGTCTAAAGACCCAATCCAATCACAGCGAAGCATAACATGTGTTAAAAAATAAATGTCACACACACATTTTTCCACTGCATAGGGCATGACCTTGTTGATGGATTTGGAAGAGATTTTGAAGGTCTGGTTCCAAAAATGAACCAGTATTCCATGATATTTACATTGAAATGAATGAGCCCGCTGGAAAGTGTCCTAGGGTGGACAAGAGGGCGGGGCTTAGCTAAAGGTCCATTGCACCTATTATGAAGTTTTAGGTGAGTCGCAACTTATGTTTTAGTTGATACTCATCATCTAAATCAGGGGTGCCCGAGCATTTTGACTTGAGAGTTACTTTCAAAATGACCATCGCAACAAGGTCTACACACCCAAAAAAGTATTATCCCATTGCTGAAAATAATCTTAAAAAAATGTATACAAATGGACTTTAGAATAGCGGCACTGATGTTGTATATAAGATAAACACAGTTGGTTTGGTAGTTGGGGGGACAAATTACTTTGTAATCCAACTGGCAACTGGCAGCCAAACTAGGAAGCCTCTTGAGCGTCTCTCGCCAGGGTGGTCCAGGCATCACATCCTGTGTGGCATGCACTTTCTAAGAACATTTTAAAAGATATGTCGATGCCCTTTTACTGAAGCACTGAGCCACACATTCAGCCGCATCATGTGTTATTCATGTGGCCATGAATACAACTTGTACTATGAATGCTGAAATCATGGCTACTAAACTACAAAGAAAAATGAGTAGTTAATCTGAGCTGTTCTTTGTGTCTGTATATTTATGGCTAATGACAGGTGGACTTAAAGCAGGAAACATTGCCCTCCAGAGTCACACACTTCTTGGATCAAAACTTGTAGTGGCTCCTTGGGGATTTGGGGAAATAAACTAGTCTCACCCCACCGCCCATACACACACACACACACACACGCACACACAGACACACGCACGAGAGGCCGGAGCTGAAACTGTGACTCAGCCACATAGAGCGCAGCGGTCTCATCAGCTGACTGCTGTTTAATATTTCTTTTTACCAGTCAGCGATCTCAGAGCACATGATCCTCTCACAGGGACAGAGCCGCTCCACGGACACACACAGCCCACATTGTCCTGTCCAGTGACCATCATCATCTGCTCTGACTGAAATCACACTCAGAGTCGCTGTTTATAGGGGACCTCTTTGGCTGACCGGGTGTTTTTGTTTTTCGGGCAGGGGTGGATCTAGGCATGGGCATGGGGGGCAATGCCCCCCTAAATACCCAGTCTGCCCCCCCAAAAAAACGATGCCATGCAGAACAACCCAAGATATTTCAAATTAAAGTGCTTATATTTAAAATGATTTGAAACACTACTACTGCTACTAACTAACTACAGCTGTGTCACCACCACTTAAACCAACAGCATTTCATCATTGAAAACAGAAAACTCTCTGAGTCAGACCTTTAGCTTTATGCATGCTGCGTGTCTGTTGCAACTTCAACAACTGATGGTATTATTGATGCTTTACTTGACTAATAAAAGTCCTGTAACTGAAAATGGTATGGGTGCGACTTCATCGCCTGTGGCGCGAAGCGACACGGGCGATGAAGCCGCCCTCATAGCATTTTCTCTTGCCCTCCAACATGTTCTCTTGCCCCCCCCCCCCCCCCCCCCCCCCAAATGGGACATGTTACATCCGCCCCTGTTTTCGGGTTTGTTTTTTAAGGTGCACACGTTAATGAGGGTATGACTCACTAACGAAGAACAAGCATACGCTGTTGTAGTTGTTGTTGCTCGTTTGTTTGTTTAGTTTACGAGGTGGAATTTTCAAAGTCAGCCCTTTTTCCTTTCCCCCACGTAAATTTAGTTGTGTTTTACTTCTGCAAAATTGAACACAGTGAAGTTGAGACACAAGCACACATGTGGACTGGAATGTGCTGAATGTTGAAGAAAGAAAAAAACAAACTTTAGCTTGGAAAGTTGAGCTTTTATGCCCCAGCTGTTTGTGAAATGTTGTCGGTAACCCCCCTTCCCCCAACGAAAAGAGAAGAAAAGTGTTGAATAAATGTTAAATGGTGCATTTATATAGTGCCTTTATCCATGGCGCTTTACATGGATTGTAGATCCAATTCACCCATTCACAGGGCTTGACACTAACACTTGCCCGCTTGCCCGGGGCAAGTAAAAAAAATGGTGGGGCAAGTGAAGACTGCTGCCTGGTTGCCCTATCGGGCAAGTGCACTATAACACAACACCAGATAAATTTGTCTTGAAGGCAGTCATTGCACTCTGCCTCTGTGTCTTTCCCTGCTTTCTAGCTATCCACAATTCCAGGCTGGATTTGGGAAACAAAACAGGCAAATTAACATACACATCAAAATGACCTACAGTGTAGACCTGGGCTAATTAAGATGATGAATTTTAACTCTTGAGAGTGTAAAAATGAAACCAAATGGACCCGCAAGGGTCCATTTGGTTTCATTTTTACGTTCTCAAGAGTTACAGTACATCTGGTTAACCAACTTAACTGGGGACCACCTGGAACCTGGGGGCAAGTGACCATGACCTGAGGGCAAGTAGAACCTGACTTCCAAGTGCCTCGGAGACCTTAGTGTCAACCCCTGCATTCACCCATTCACACACCAATGGCGGAAGAAATCATGCAAGATACCGACCAGCACATCGGGAGCACTAGGGGTTCAGTGTCTTGCTCAGGGACACATCGACACTAACTCTGGGGGAGCCCAGGTTCGAACCGGCGACCTTGCCGTTGCCATCCGGTGACTCTACCCCTGAGCCACTGCCGCCCCACTGAATTGGAAACATAGATAAAGGGAATGTTGAAAAAAGGTTATCACAACGTCTTCAAGATGACAATAACACTGATATAATAGAAATATTGTATTACTACAGCACTCAATGATGTCATTACGGTCAGTGCAAAAATAGTGAAATCATGTGAAGCTAAATCCAGTTTCCTACTGGGACTTGTAGAGTGAAACTAGGCATGATGAAAATGTTCATCTTTCAACACCAGCTGTTCTCCCTAACTGGAGGGAAGTGAACTACTGTTTGTGTGGTAAAATGTGTGGCCTGCTGCTCTATTGTTGGTGACCGATAAATTTAAAAAATGGTTGGTATAAACCAGGGACCACCGTTTATTCAGCATTTGAGCCACGGACCACCATTTGATTACATTTTCACCCCAAAGAAAAACTAAAGAATTACTTTGGTTTTGTCCACAATTCCAGGCTGTATTTTGCCAACAAAACAGTGTAAACTTCTTAATTATGTGGTGCTAATTCAGATGATGAATATTTTAACTCTTGAGAGTGTAAAAGTGAAACCAAATGGACCCACAAGGGTCCATTTGGTTTCATTTTTACATTCTCAAGAGTTACATCTGGTTAACCAACTTTCCATCATTTAGCCTGGGGACCACCTGGAACCTTCTCAAGGACCACTGGTGGTCCCTGGACCACTGGTTGAAAACCCTTGGTATAAACGGATAAATTATAAAGTAACTGTTCCTTCTATTTCTGCAGATATTGTTTGATCAGGCCCAGAGATCGATCAAGACGCAGCTTCAAACGTTTGTCAAAGAGTAAGTATTGATTTCAGCTTTTCGTAAATGTTACTTCTTTTCGTTTAATCGGTAACACTTTACAATAACGACCCGTTATGAAGCATTTATAAACATTTATAAGCAGTTTGTAGATGATTAATAAACATGAATAGACTGTTTATTAACATCCATAAATGTTTAACTAAACATTTATAACTGTATTTATAGCTAATTTATAAGATATTAGTAAAATATGAGTAAGTAGTAAATTACTCATGAATAAGCCATTTATATACATGTTTATTTGTTCATAAATAATTTGTAACTAAAGCTATAAAGTATTTACAAAATATTTGTGGATGAAGAAATAATAATTTATAAGCCATTCATATACGTTCATTAATAATTAAAAAAAAATTATAGTACCCACATAGAGCATTTAAGAGCATTTAAACCTTGATATTAGTAAATATTTACTAAAATGCTTAACTAAACATTTATAACTATATTTAAAGCTCATTTATAAGATATTAGTAAATTATGGGTAAGTAGTAAACTACTCATGAATAAGCCATTTATATACATGCGCAATTGTTAATAAATAATTTGAAACTACAATTGTAAACAATTTGTAGCTAAGTTGTAAAATATGTACAATCTATTAGTGGATAAAGAACTAATACTTTATAAACTATCCATGTATCTTGGTAAATTATTAAGACATGTATGCCAACATGGTAGAACATTTAAGAATAGCATTTGTTATTTGAATAACATTTGTAACTACGGCTAAAAATCATTTATTCCATATTAGTAAGTGCTAAACTATTAATGGATAAGCCACGTGTAAACATTTTTAAATTATTATTGAAAAATGTATAACCTATGTATAACCTTTATATAGAAACATTACTTCGACCTGAAGGTCCCTCTAATGAAAATAAATGTACTTTAATTTGTAGGAATTAAGTACTTGAATGAATGCTTGTTCATGTGTCCTCCATGTTTTACTACGTTTGTAAAACATTCGTGAAACATCTATTAATCATTGGTAGATGTTATCAAGAGCCCTGAAGTAAAGTGAGGACAATTCATTAGTTATGACTGTATGATAACGTGACACTCATGTTTGTTCATGTTGAATAGACAGTTGTAAATAATGAATAGTCGTCACTTTACATTAGGGCACTTGATTATGATTTATAGATGTAGATGAATGTTTTACAAAGCATATACTAATGTGGTCTTCATGTTCGTTAAACATTGGTAGATGTTATCAAGAGCCCTGAAGTAAAGTAAAGTACTTAGCAGTTTCAAACTTTAATATGACTTGAGTTCCCTTAAGAACTTATTACTCGGAAAGCACTAGTTTTAACCTTTTTAGCTCAAAACCTTGTTAGCTTTTTAAGAAATATTCACCCTACTATGAAATCCGTATTTAAGCAAACAGGAAAAACAATGAGATGTCTTTTATAGTTTTACTTAAAAATATGAATTCACGATAAAATAAAATAAAAAAGTTGAATGAAAGTTATCACTGGTACAGCACTTTACAGTAAATACAAGAAAATACCTTTTACCTTAGATCCTATCTAAGCCGGCATTTCAAAATAAAATAAAAATACAAAAAAGTATGAGTACTCAGAAACCCCCCCGTTGCAGGCCTGATACCCTAAAAGTCCAAAACTAAAATCTTCACTCCTTGCGAGTCAATGGTCAAACCTACAGTTCAGGAGAGTGGTGGTGAGAGCACTGTTATTGTGTGTGCCCCTGGTGCATTTGCGGCCTACACCATGCAGGTGAATGGGGAAGCTAGGGCCTAACTTGGGCAGAGTATTTTAGAAGAGATGAGGGGCAGGTCCCACGTCGCCAGAGGAAGGTTAGAGCGTTGCCTGGTAGCTCAACCCGCTATCTGGGATGTCTTGCTACAGACAACGTCCTCTTCAGGAGGTTTGGTAGCTCAGGAGTTGACTGTTTTAGCTGAACAGGCTACCTCCTCCCACTATCATGATACACTGTCTCACTAGCTTAGCCAACTAGCTTCTAACAGCATACCATGCAGTCACAGTGATACTGGATAATGTCCTTGTAACTCCTCGCCGAAATCACTGTCCATTCACCAGTCCAACACTAGTAACTCAAATCTGCAGATTACTTTTTCACTAATCTGGTTAAAACTTCAGAAAACAACGTGTGTTACATTCTCTTCTCACATTTCTCCTCTCTTCACTCTGTCCCTCCGTGTTGATCTCTCCTCTGCGCTCTCTCTCTCTCCTAATTACTCCAATGGCCCTCACCTGTGCCCAATCCACCCACTCAACAACCCATACACGCATGCACACGCACACACACACACACACACACACACACACACACACACACACACACACACACACACACACACACACACACACACACACACACACACACACACACACACACACACACACACACTTCCTACATGTAAGTTAAAGGAACCCTTTACAATAAACAGGGAAAATAAAACATTTCCGATTAAAGGAACATTTCGCTTTTTTCTTTTCTTTTATCAAACAGTAAACATGAAAACAAAACTTGTATGCATCCAAACACTATATACACTCGACCGGGTTACATATATAAAGGTTATACATTTTTAAATAATAATTTAAAAATGTTTACAAATGGCTTATCCATTAATAGTTTAGCACTTACTAATCTTGAATAAATGTTTTTTAGCCGTAGTTACAAATGTTTTAATAAACGTTTACTAATGTCAATGTTTAACTATTCTTAAATGTTCTACCATGTTGGCATACATGTCTTAATAATTTACCAAGATACATGGATAGTTTATAAAGTATTAGTTCTTTATCCACTAATAGATTGTACATATTTTACAACTTAGCTACAAATTATTTACAATTGTAGTTTCAAATTATTTATTAACAATTGCGCATGTATATAAATGGCTTATTCATGAGTAGTTTACTACTTACCCATAATTTACTAATAACTTATAAATGAGCTTTAAATATAGTTATAAATGTTTAGTTAAGCATTTTAGTAAACATTTACTAATATCAAAGTTTAAATGTTCTTAAATGCTCTATGTGGGTACTATATTTTTTTAAATTATTTATGAACGTATATGAATGGCTTATAAATTATTATTTCTTCATCAACAAATATTTTGTAAATACTTTATAGCTTTAGTTACAAATTATTTATGAACAAATAAACATGTATATAAATGGCTTATTCATGAGTAGTTTACTACTTACTCATATTTTACTAGTAACCTATAAATTAGCTATAAATACAGTTATAAATGTTTAGTTAAACATTTATGGATGTTAATAAACAGTCTATTCATGTTTATTAATCATCTACAAACTGCTTATAAATGTTTATAAATGCTTTATAACGGGTCGTTATTGTAAAGTGTTACCGTTTAATCTTATAGTGAGAAGGATCAAAGATGATTAATATTGCAGGCAATATCCCTTCTCATGCTGCTCTCTTCCAAGTATAGCTTGGTGTCTGCAGGATATTAGAATGATCGTAATATCATATATCATCCATAATGCTCTTCCCATTGCAATCAGAACTGCAGATGCATTCCCAAATCTTTTGCTGCAATCTGAAAACCCACTGAAAACAGAATCCACCTTATCCACATTGCCCTATATAGCTTTTTAAATGTTATGTTCCTAGCTTATATAGACTCTTCACTGTTGTTAAAATATGTTCTTAGCTTATGTATGTTGGCTATGTGATGTATTGACATGTTTTTCTTACTTTCATTCCTTAGTCACTCTGGATTTAAGAGTGCCTGCTAAATGCCTAAATTGTAACCGTAATCATTTGACCACTCACCCATGTATTCAGTCTACTGTACATATTAAGTTAACCGTTTTCCTGTGATTGCCATAGATAGATCGTAGATTATGGCACCATATTGACTATGACATGGCAGAGAATTGAGAGGAAATGACACAAACAAGGGGGTTGTGGTCAGAGTTAGAAGGGAAAGAGGACAAGGGAAGCAGAGCGATATGGGAGACGGGGTGTGATGAACCCCGAGGTCAGCGGTGGAGATGTGTCGTTTGTTTTGGCTGAAGCTCTTGTGCACGGCGACTCGCAGCGATGAGGCCCAGTGGAGACACAAAGCCCCCCTCAGTCTTAATGCTTTCCAGTTTCACTCCAAGTCTGTGTCAGACAAAAAAAAAAAAAATCAAGCAAAGCAGAACTGAGAACAAAAAGCCACGTCAGCATATCGTGTACCACGGCTGAGGGATATTTCCATGGAAGAAAGATGGGCGCAATTAGTACTGTCAAGACTATCTTCCTCTTCACTTACCGTAATTTGCTGACAGTTACCCCTCCTGCTCTCAAACTCCTGATAACACAGTTGAATTCCACACGGTTTGAGTGAGAAGGATGTTGCTCTATTTAATTTTTCAGAATCAGACGCCTGCCAGAACTACACACTGGGTTAGCATTGCGCTGCAAGCCAGCTCCCACACACAAACAGAATTTACACTCGGAGTCGGAGTAGTGGAATAATAAGACGCTGTTTCGCGTAGGCGAACAAATTGAATACAGACGAGTAAGCGCAAGCCTCAGAGGTTTATTTGTATTTAGTGATTGTCCTCAGTGATTCATGATTTCATTTAAAGGTTCAATCTGGGACATTAAAATCTGGGACGTTACATTTTATTTCGAACAAATCCTTTTGGTAGAGTGCAGTATGTTCATACGATATAACTAGTGCATCTGCAGTATTTGGATTCTGGAGGTTTTGTCTTTAATCTTCCATTCCGTCTTGGCCCTGGTAAAGAATTGGTGGTTTGACGTCGGTGGTAGTTGGCGAGTTATTTGAAGCGATTGTAGTTTTTTGCAATTATCCCTGCGATTGTAAAAGTTAACGGCTTGCAGCCTCAGCTCACATTGTCGGTGCACATTCACATTACATTCTTGTGGTGTTTGATCCTAGGCCAGACCTAGACTGGTTCGCAACCCGTTTTTTTTTTTTCTGGCATACGGAGCATGCAGGCAGGATCCTCTGGGAGAAACTGCACACACCTGCACGTCATGATACTAATTAATTAGAGTGTCAGAGAGAGAGAGGAGTCTGTGAACGTACGTGTGTGTGTCTGTCAATTTAATAAGGTCTATGCGGTCAGAAATTAAGAAAGAATGAGCAATGTGCAGCGCAACTGTATGCCGAATTTAGTTGGACTGGGCCTCAGGCATTTCTTTTTCCCCTTCTTCTCCCTGGAACAAAACCTGTGGGTTTCCCAGGCTCGGCCAGACCACACAAAGGTCCAGAAATAAAGGTATCAAACACAATTCCTTCAGAGTGCATACAGCATAGTTATAAATAAGAAGCTAGGGTTGTCAGACACAGGTATGGGAGCTCTGGAGAAATGTGATGGCTAAAGAGATCATGAGATGTAGAGGTGAAGAGTAGGGGTGTAACGATATAGTAACTGTATTGAAATATTGTTTTTAATTAAAAAAAAAAATCGAAGTATATCGTTATGTAAACAGAAAATATTGTATCGTTTGATTTTGTATTATATCGATTTGCAATAGAAAGTATCGGTCTCGAATCGGTATTGAATCACTACCAATACTAAGTACTTATTGCATTGTATAATTTTAAGAAGAAAACACATGTTGTGTTTATTAAAATACAATGTCCTTCTATATGCCATTATAATACATGTTTCCCTTAAAAAAAAAACTTGCGCTATCCAAATCTTTCACACATATTTAATGTGTTTGCTGAATAGTTACTGTATCAATTTCAGTTCATTGAGTCTTATCGCATCGCCAGAATGAACCAATATCGTGCATGAATCGCTGTTAAAATGTATCGTTACACCCTTTTGTAAAGAGATGTAGGATCGTGTGTTTTTCTGGAGGCAATAGACTCCCCCTCCCCTGATCATCGGATCCCAGTTCAACAACACAGACTGCTGACACACGGCCCCCAAACCAGATCCATACTAATGACATTTAAGAAATTAGATTATTGGGACATTTTGCTTCTGCCTCTGGCTGCTGCTCTAGCTCTGCAATATTTATAAAAACAAAACAAAAACAAACTTGAAAATGCTGCATGTGTCTCCAGGCAGTAGACCAGTGGTTTGTTTTCAACCTTTTTTGATCCCAGGGTCCACTATTTATTCTGCATTTGAGCCACAGACCACCATTTGATGTTGAGTGTAGTCTCTTGGACAAAAAAATAGAGATTTTCAAGTTTGAGTCCACAATTTATTGGCAAAATGTCGGTCAAAATGACAATTCTTCTACATTTTCTAATGTGAAAATTAAGTAATTCATATGTTTAAATATAATTTAACTCTCAAGAGTTAAAGCTCTATACGGGTCCATTTGGTTACCGACTGTCCATCATTTAGCTGGGGACCACCTGGAATCCTCTCAGGGACCACTGGTTGAGAGCCTCTGCAGTAGACTAACCGCATTTCATTGTGTATTTGTTTTGTGTTTTTTTTTTTGTTTTGTTTCATTTTGTTTCAATCATTTGTCCAAATCGCCCTTCACTCCCCTTGCGATAACCTTGCGTCCGTTTACATGCGACTTTACAAGCCCACAGGATTGCTGGAAACAAATAATGGAAATGTCTTCTTTGACCTTAGATAGGGGAATTCTCAAAAAAACCCAACACGTGTCTCACTCACTCGACTGTAAGTGTATAACTGTGCTGTTTGTGTGCGACGCCAGCTGGTGATAACTGTGACCCTGAGCTCAGCAGCAGCAGCAGCACATAGAATACACTCATACACTACACAAAACCTTTCATCTGGAGAGCTGGCATTCCCCTCATCCAGTTTGTATGTTTGTCTTAAATCAAACAACGTTTAGGAAAGCTGCGAGTCACACAAAGGATTTGATCCTAGATCTGTTGGATTAGTACATCTGTAGTTAACTGGAGTCGCCCAGGCGTGATTATGAATCACACCACAGCTCTAGGATAGATCCTTCCGATTGGCTCCTGGCCAGGCATAGTTTAGGGATAGGCTCTCCTTGCGTCACCAGGCTTTCCACCTCGGAGTAAAGTCTGGTCTGTGTTCCAAAATCACTGTGTGAAACGGTCTGAGACGAAAGGTATAATACATCATGTATTATATGAGTGACTGATCATACAACTTGATGCTAAATGGTCCTCTGAAAGGAAGTATTTTGGGTACATCTGATTGCACCTTGTAGGAATCGGCCTATCACAGCGACTACTAGCCAATCACAGCGGCAGGTTGCCTGGATGTGGCATGGGATCCATAATTATGCATCCCCCAGGGGTCTGCACTATTATCCTAACCCACTTCTTCACAGTATATATTTCCCTCTAAACCAAATCTCATCGCTGGAAATAGCCGCTATACAAGCTCACAACGGGACACATTGCAAACATGTTATAACTATAAGCTTGTAGATGTGTTATTTTGGGGAGGGGGCTTAATGTTTGTCCCTGAATTGGGATGCTGGGGGGTTTCTGCACAATCCATCTAAAGTATCCTTGCCTGTCAATGACAGACCACACTGTAAAGAAGCCTCTCTGGCTTCATTGTGTTCTTGTTATCCTGACCTTGGTGATGCTATACTTGCACCTAACCCCTGTCACCTTCACCTTCCTTTCCTCTGCCAGAGACCTGCGCAAGTTCAAAGAGGCCAAGAAGCAGTTTGACAAGGTGAGCGAGGAGAAGGAGGCGGCGCTCACCAAGAACGCCCAGGCTCCTCGCAACAAGCAGCATGAGGTGGAGGAGGCCACCAACATCCTCACTGCCACGCGCAAGTGCTTCCGTCACATCGTCCTGGACTACGTCCTACAGGTAGGTCCTGGGAGCATTATATTATAGAAATGTTGCCCTTTAACTACTCAACAGATTTACCACAAATTTTGGAGTGATTGATTATTCTGTTGTCTGCTTATCACAGTCAGGGTTGGATATAACCTTTCCCATTTGGGGGGGGGGGGGGGGGGGGGGGGGGGGGGGGGGGGGGGGGGGCAGGAGAAAATCGTATGGGGGCGGCTTCATCGCGATGAAGTCGCACCCATACCATTTTCGGTTACAGGACTTTTATTAGGCAAGTATAACCATCAATAATAACATCAGTTGTTGTTGAAGTTGCAACAGACACGCAGCATGCATAAAGCTGCATAAAGTTTCAAATAATTTTAAATATAAGCACTTTAATTTGAAATATCTTGGGTTGTTTTGGATGCCATGTGTTGTGTGGTGGGGCAGTCGAGGCATTTGGGGGGGCATTGCTCCCCCCATGCCTAGATCCGCCCCTGATCACAGTGGTTTTAGGTTTTGTTTTATTAACAAGCTCATTAACTCACTGCACACCACCTCACAGAGTAATTTAAGTGGTGATTGCACTACAAAACCCAGAAAACACCTCACACACTTTACTATAGTTGATAAATGATATAACTTTAAATGTGTTTATTTCTGAATAAGCCCTGGAAGCAGTGAAATGTGAAAATACAGGCTGTTTAGCGTGGTACAACATGACACACCAAGAGGTTGTATATCTGCACTTTTTGACTAGCCAAAGTAATCTAATACGCCACAGATGCTTTCCTGCTTTTTACAGGTTTATTCCCCTTAGTGTTAGTTCTGTATTGATCATGGGATTCAAGGGTAAAATGCAGAGTCCCGACTCCCAACCCAGTATTTGGGGAAACACAGCTGTATAATGTATATATACAGTACGTTCACCCACTGCAGAATATACCGTAGGCCCCAATCTGTATGGCAACCATGAAAGGTGGAGTCGGCTTAAGAATGCTGATGTGGCATAATGTGGAAATGAACAACAGCTGTGTTAGCCTGATATGTCTGTCCAGCAGCCACCCAGCAAGATGCTAGCAGCTGCAACCAACCACCATCACACTCTGCGGTACCATTTACTGTCATACAAATAGCTGCAATTAACTATTTCACTGAGTTTGTTGACAGTTTTGTAGATGGTAGATAGTCTGTTTAGATAGTCTGTTTAACACGTTTGATCCTGACTCCAGATTCTATTTTCTGACACCAGATTCCAGTTTCTGACTCCAGATTCTACTTTATGACTCCAGATTCTATTTTCTGACACCAGATTCCAGTTTCTGACTCCAGATTCTACTTTATGACTCCAAATTCTATTTTCTGACACCAGATTCCAGTTTCTGACTCCAGATTCTACTTTATGACTCCAGATTCTATTTTCTGACACCAGATTCCAGTTTCTGACTCCAGATTCTACTTTATGACTCCAAATTCTATTTTCCGACACCACATTCTATTTTCTGACACCAGATTCTAGTTTCTGACACCATAGTTTATGACACCAGATTCTAGTTTCTGACACTAGATTCTAGTTTACAACACCAGATTCTAGTTCATGACACCAGATTCTAGTTTCCGGCACTAGATTCCAGTTTCTGACCTACAACAACCAGCACGTTATAGGCTTGTAGATCAGCTATTTTTCATCAGCTAAAGTGCTGAAACGATTAAATAAAATGGCATCTTAAGACCCACTTAACCCCGTCTTTATTCACAAGGTGATTTTGAAAACGGCCTCCCTTTGCTGTTTTAATGATCCACATGCCCAAGGATACCTCCTAGCTCCATGTTTTAATGATCCAAATAGCTTCTAGGTCCAATTAATGTGAAGTCACAGTGGAGTACATGTCATGTTCTGTCTGATGGCTTCCCTGACCTTTCCCCAGTGAACACCATTCATCACTGACTGCAGTACTGTAGCCCTGCTGCACACACACTGAAAGCTGCATGGTTGTCTGTGATAAAGGAACTGGTTATCAGTAGCATGGCTGTGGTTTCCCTGCTTGTGGCCACTGATAGTGTTGTGTTTTCAGTGTGATACCCATCTCTGGAGCCATAATGTATGCTAGTCAGTGTTGCCAACTTGGTGCATTTGTTGCTATATTTAGCTTTTTTCCAGACCCCATTAGCCCCAAAATTAGTGAAAAGCTCCTGGTGAAAAAACTAGTGCTTTTTTGCTGGTGCGTTGGGGCGAAATTGATTGACAGGCGCCAGAGATAAAACCCTTGTTTTTCATTTTTCTTCCTATGATAGAGTCTCCCTTTCTTCCTAGAAAGGACCATTGTTAACCACATAGACCCTTATAGACCTGTAACTCTTGAGATCGTAAAATGAAACATTTTACGCTTTCAAGTTCAAATTATATTTAATTAATTCTGAATTACCCAATTTTCAAGAATCTAGACATTGAGAAAATGTAGAATTGCGTGGCTAAAATGCAGAATAAATTGTGCCACCAGTACATTTTGGATTGTGGCAGTTGGCAACACCTATGCTAGTAGTGCTGCTCCTGGCACAGGATCAAGTCCTCCCAAGCCTGTATGTGTAATTATGTGCATGTTTGACTTGCACTCTGCTAGCTGGATGACTGCACTTCAAGGTGAGGGAGCAGCAGCAGAGCCCTTGTCTTTTCTATGGCTGATGTAGATGTTGATAAAGGGATGTGCTTTGTGATAAGGAGAATGTTTGATTAGGCTGATGTAGGCTGGTATCTGATATTTTAGAATCGTAATATCTGTCCAGCCATGTAATATACCGAAATATACCGAAGCAGTGGTGTTTGGACCCTTACGGGTCCATTTGGTAAGGGGGGCTCCAGGGAAAATCTAGAAATCTCAATTAAAATGGCGCCCTCAATGGATAAAATAATGAATTATTTTTAAACTAAAAAACATATTATATGTGTTTTTAAATGTTCAATTCTAGTTATAGAGGATATGTATGTGTTACCCCCTCCATTCGCCCCCCCTCCTCTCATGGTCGCCTCCTTCCCCCCATGGCGCCCTAGACAACTGCCTAGTCTGCCTAATGCCTAATGGCCTAAACGCCCCTGTACTGAAGGCTTACAGGAGCTCACTGCCATCCATCAGGGTGCATTGTTTGTATAGGACTTCAAATTAATATTATACACTTATTCAAATGTTTGCCTCTATAACTGTTAATGAACAGTTATAGAAAATAATAAAGAATGAAAATAGTCAATCTACAGCACAAGGTCACAGCGTGTTGTGATGCAATGCTTGAGATTGTATTTTGGATTGGCTATTTTAGCTATTTTTCTATCCCACTAGTACAAAACTCAACTATACAGCTCTCAAGCTCTGCCCGAACCCGACGAGACCCGACCTGACCCGACATTTTAGGTCTGGACCCGGGTTTAAACTGTACAGTAATTAGTCAATTCTAACACTATACCTCTATTCAAATTTGTTTGAGTGATTCGCAATACAGTATATTTACTGTACCTTTTACCAGGGGGCGGGGGTTATGTGGCATTCTTATTCTAGGGTGAATATTCTCTAGTGGATCAATAGATTAGATTTGATAGATTGCCCATCTTTCTGCTAGAATCAGCCACTGGGGGATTCCAGTCCACTATTTACAGTATATACTAGGATTTAAGTTGTTAAATAGTCTACCGTTATTGACGAAAGCCTGTCTCAGAGGGAGAGGGGGATGGGGAGGGGATTATGTTGTAATAGCGCACTGCTTCGTCAGTAATCCTCCCTTCCTTAAAACGAGGCCTGGCTTTGAGGAATTGACGTTTTGGCTGGTTGGTTGGCTGTTCATGTAATCTATAACTCTTACAAGCAAGGCCCTGCCCTACTCTAAAGTTCCACATCAGACTGGTGTTGTCAGCACATTTAGAAAAACCCACTGACGCTTTTAGTATTTGCAACTATCGTGAAATATTTGGCACACAGTTTTACCACATTTCTACTTTGCAATACTTACTTGGGGAGAGAAATGTGGGGCTGCCACTAGTGAAGTGCTTTTGAATTCTGTTTTTGGCTGATAAGCTTGACTACTCTCCTCTAGTCTAGTAGCCATTTAGGCATTTATAGTGACTAACCACCACTTGGTATTTGTCAGTGTTGGGCAACATTACTTATTAATTATTACCCCTTTAGGAAAGTAATACTATTACATCAATATTACTTTGACTCAAGAGAATATAACATATTAAATATTACTTTTTATACTACAATTGCACCTTCATCTGTGAATGGGAAACTCTCTTCTAAATCTCTTCTATTGAGGATTAGGACAATAAATAGGGACAACATGCTGCACAAACAGCTCTCGAGTGCTCAATTTTTGAAACTAGATGGCTTTGTATAATATGTTTCAGCCTGTTGATCTCACTTTTTTAGGGCAAAGTAAAGCGACATTAGCTCATCTCCCTTCACCAACGCAATACCTTTGAAAGCAGCAGCATGACGATTAGTGAATGTAACTGCAATATTATTACTGTTTCCTAGGACGTAATCTCGTTATATTACTTTTACAGAGAAAATTAATGATATTACTGTAATATTATTTTATATTGCTTGTTACACCCATCTCTGGTCCTTGGTTGCCCACCGCTATTTTATACTTCATTCCATGTTGTGCAAAGTAGTTCAAATAGTCGATCTACAAGTAGTCTCGCGTGACTGTTTCCTCACACCGTTTCCATATGCTTCCATTTCATATGGCCTGGAGCAGACGGATGAATAAATGAATAATTGACTGGTCTCTGAAATTGAACAAAATGTTCAGCTTTCGGCCATGTTTATATGGCGTGTATGCTTAATTACATAGTGCACAGTTGATGTTGACAGGAAAGATGGTAGAGCCAGAGTGGGTGATATACAGCATGGCAGAGGCTGCAAGCTCACAGCATCACACATGGCGTGTGTGTGCGTGTGTGTGTGTGCGTGTGCGTGTGCGTGTGTGTGTGTGCGTGTGTGTGTGTGTGTGTGTGTGTGTGCGTGCGCCCACACCGTGCCACGTCGTGCCCCGAATGGAAATATACAGACCCAGAAATACTAATTAGAACACAGACTGAAGGCTGGAAAATGAGAATCTCCCGTTATACACCAGAGAGTGGTGTAGCTTAGAAAAACAAACATCCATGACCACTAAAGCACCGTTTCAACAGGAAAAACAACGTTCTCACACATTGTTGACTTATAGATCTGTTATATACAGTATTTTGACTCGAGTAGATATTGTTTATATCAAACATCTTTAGCTCTTAAATCCTTTTTTCCAGAGGGTCCTTGGGGCTAAAAAGACGTACAGTGTAGGAATATTGCAGTCAGATTCCTCAGCACAACAATAAGTATGAAACACAGGATGGATAGAGCTACAAAATGGAGGGGTATAACTAACTTGTAATACCCTATTGGTGTGAAAATATGCTAAAAAATGGAGCCGTCTTATATTTTGGGACTATATTATTTGACATTCAATATTCTTGTATTCTTTTTCAAGACACAAATGAGTCTTGAAACAGGGTCGTCGGTAATTACGACACATTTGAATGTTATATTTTGGATTCATGCTCAGTGTTGACGCACTGAGACTTGAGGCCAATTCTAAAATAAATAAATGGTATGTTTACTGTATCAGTGATTTTTCATAGTCAAGGACCCCCAGAATCGCATGTATTTGGCCACCGCCCCCCCATTTCAAAATATCTTGTTCCATGGATGGGTCAACCCTCCAGAATCAAAGTTGTGCAGCACAAAGTGAGAGCTTATGTATCTGCTTTTTTTTTTGGATTTGAATCGCCCAAGTATAAATTATGGTTAAAAGTGCAGAATCAGTTGAGCCATTGTTCTGTGTCTTACTACATCTATAGCATGGTGACTGAGGAACTGCCTGGTACGGTACAGTACCCCCAGGCAGAAGAAGCCAAATCTCTGGTCCACCTGTGGCTTTCTGGTTAGGTCTTTTTCTGTGCCGCCTGCCAGACCCTTTGGAACATGAATCCAACGTGATTTGGCAATCCCTGTCCTAGTGCACGAAAAAAATCGAGTTGGTTGGCAAAACACACCGGTGGCTGACCGGTGGCTTTAGAATTCTAGGGTACAGGAGTCATTGTGGTCTGAACCAGGGGCAGATCTAGGCATGGGCAAGGGGGGGGCAATGCCCCCTAAATGCCCAGTCTGCCCCACCAAACTTGATGGCATGCAAAACAACCCAAGATATTTACTGTATATTTAAAATGATTTGAAACACAACTACTGCTACTAACTTGTGGCACTACTAAACCAACAGCATTTCAGCATTGAAAACAGAAAACTCTCTGAGTGTCTGTTGCAACTTCAACAACAACTGATGTTATTATTGTAGCTTTTCTTGCCTAATAAAAGTCCTGTAAATGGTATGGGTGAAGTCGCCCCCATACCATTTTCTCTTGCCCCCCAATTGGGAAATGTTACATCTGCCCCTGTTCGGCTCTGGCAAGAAGCAGCCCAAACTCTTCCATCCAATCTATTCATCTATTCATCCATCCATCCATTCATCCATCCTTCTATTCATTCTTTCATCCATTCAGAGCTCTCTATTTCATCTTTTGGTCAAGCCAAGACGAAACTGGAAAACAAATGAAAGATCAAAGCGTCAAATGATGAAAGAAGGGAAAGAAAAGGAGAAAAAAAAGACAAGTCAAAACCTTGAATAAGATTTTAAAATGTAATGAGATTTTGAATCACATTTCACACACCCAGTCCAGACCCGGGTGTCGCACACAGTACTCCATCGAGTAAACTAAATAAAACTGTGAGGACAAAAACTGAAAATTGACAATTCCCATGCCAACAAAATAAAATCTAGATTGAGAGGATGTGGAGGATATGAGTGCGGAAGAGATCCAGTAGAACTTGCTGGATCTACTCAAAAGTATGACTAAACTAAACAAAAATGCCTTCAGAATCATCTCTCTTGCACAGGCACACACGCTTGCGCGCGTGCACACACACACACACACACACACACACACACGCACACACACACACACACACACACACACACACACACACACACACACACACACACACACACACACACACACACACACACACACAGTGTGTGATGTTAATTAGCTCTGCAGAGAATGAAGAAACTTCTGTCACATACACAGACACGTGCACAACCCTAACCCGCGTCACGCCCAGCCCCCTGGATCTATAAACCACACTCGTTACATGCTCCATGACTTTCAGACACAAACCCGTTGGATTTGCATAAACGAAGCCACGCGATCATGCAGTTACAGCACACATGACAGACATTATCATTACAGTTGAAATATCAGTGTTTTACACAAACATATTAGCATAATGGCATTTGCAGCAAGAGAAGCTGCCAAACAGCATGACTGACTGGCTGTAAACAGGGAGCAGCAGCTCCCCCTGCTGGCTAAACCAGGCTGTGACAGGCTTTTCACCAGATCATTTCAGGACTGTCTGTCAGTGTAGTGGTTTAACCTTCTCTTATCTCTCGCATTACTTGTTCCTACCAGTCTATGACTGAGATGCACACTTTTCAACATGGCCTTCAAGTAGTATAAGGCAGTGGTTTTCAATCTTCTTCATACCAGAGTAAGGGTCCATTTGGTTTCATTTTTACACTCTCAAAGAGTTACTTCTGGTTACAGAACTTCCCATTATTTTGCCCTGGGACCACTTGGAATCCTCTCAGGGACCACTGGTGGTCCACAGGCTCCCTGTTGAAAATCCTTGGTATAAGGGACACTTCAAAGTTTTTGCCAAAAATATATATGCTAATGAAATTTGGAATATTTAGAAGACTTTTCTGCGGGTGTTTTATGCGTGTAATATCTGATTTTAGATATTTTAGATTCATAGCAGTGAGTTCAGTGTCTCTGATGTCGACACTACTTCCTGGACTACATGTTGTCACAGTAGGACAGTCTCTCACCCTAACCACAAGGAGGAGCAGTGCACCAAAGAATTATGGGGAATTGTAGTCCAGGAAGTATTGTCGATGACATCAGAGACACTGGGCTCACTGCTAAAATATAAAATATCTAAAACCACACATTACCCATAGAAAGACCCCCGGGAAGTTGTTCTAAAACTTCTAAATGTCATTAACATATATCATTTAGCAAAAATGGTGAAGTGACCATGGACACTCTCCTGAAATAAAGGTTTCAAATCAACCTATAATAATCTTAAATATTTCTCCCTCTTTCTCTCCCATCCAGATCAATGTGCTACAATCCAAGAGAAGATCGGAAATCCTCAAATCGGTAAGAATTACAGTTACAGTTTCTGATTTTCCATCATTCCAAGGGGCTTCTTAGTCGGATTGTCCGTCCAAAGGGGCAGCTATGTGGTCAAGCCGGTGGCCATGTGCTCTGGAATAGCCTAACGGTGTGTCGTTGTGTCAACCAGATGCTGTCCTTCATGTACGCCCACTTGACCTTCTTCCATCAAGGCTACGACCTCTTCAGTGAACTACAACCCCTCATGAAGCAGCTAGGAGGACAGGTAACCATATATGACACCTCAAACCATATACCGTACAACACGTTACACAACCCCTCATGAAGCAGCTAGGAGGACAGGTAAGCATATATGACACCTCAAACCATATACAACACGTTACACAACCCCTCATGAAGCAGCTAGGAGGACAGGTAGCCATATATGACACCTCAAACCATATACAACACGTTCAGTGAACACAACCCCTCATGAAGCAGCTAGGAGGACAGGTAACCATATATGACACCTCAAACCATATACCGTACAACACATTATAAAACCCCAACAGGTACCTGAAATGTTTGGGGACCACTGCTGTTCCAGAGTCACTGTCACACATGTATTGTATTTGCATACAGGCCTCAAGATCTTGAAATTCTAACCCATCAGTCCAGATGTTGTAAATTGTAATTGTTTTGACAGTTTGTCTTTATAGCCGGAAAGAGTAGTTTTTTTGGCCAAATTCCTAGCGTATGGACAGATACAGTACGTTCAGTGAATGTATTGTGTGCACAGTTCGTGACTTACTTTATACTTTATTCACACAAAGGGAATGAAACATTGGGTCTGAACAATATTAAAAACTCATGAATAAAAAACTTCAAAAGGTACACTAACACAACACAACACAAGACCCTTTACAACAGGAGCTGTCTATTGCTCCAAAAGTGACAGGCAGGCATGTTAGTGCTCACAAAGAATGAACTCAAAAGAATAACCCTCACATCCATATATCACTCTGATATCTTGTGTGAATGGACACCAGTACTGTTGCTTTTAAATACCAGTCTCACATTGACACATACTAAGCTATTCAGGTGGTATGCGACTCCATCTTCTTCCCATTTTCGCGCGCAGTCTACATGCAGACAGACGAAACCGTGTAAAGGTTATCCACAAATAGTCCTCAGTGTAAGGTGTGCTGCTGGTGCTGTTGGTATAGAATGGACACCTAGTTGTGCACATGCACCTATTCAACCATCCACTCACTCAGGTCCTCTGTGGTCACTTGCACACATGGGGAGAATCACTATACACTCCCAACACTCTCTCACGCCTTCATGCCTCCCACATTCACACATGAACCCACTGTCTGTTCAGCGCTATAGTTGACAAGTCACTTGTTTTCAAGAACGATTTTCCTCATCCTGAATGGCTTCTCATACACACTCTTTTATCTCTTTTATACAAGCCCTCTGGCTCGCACTCCCTGGATGCCACCAGGCATTTCCGTCTCTTTGTACTCACAGCCGGTACTCTTTTTTTTCCTTTTTAGATCAATGTAAATTTGGAAGAAATAAGGGGGTGGGCGGGTGGAGGGGTTGACAGCCACCCTGGCACAGTGCTGGCTTGTACTACGTGCATTCTCCTGCTGCTCCTGCCAATTTCCGAGGCGCAATAGAGAAGACAAACTGTGAGATATTCTCCCTTCCGCTCTTCAGTGCCCGACTCTTGCTGAACGCTGTTCAATTAAAGACCAATAAAAGCTGTTAAGCCACAGCTAAGTAGGATAATCTGGCAGCGCAGGACAATTTACCAAATTGTGCGACATATGGCAGCCGGTGAATGGGGAACGATCATGGACAGATAATGTAGACATGTGGAGATTGAATGGCATTAGATATCACAAACCAATCACGTACAGCAGTGGTTTTCAACCTTTTTTGATACCAGGTACCACTATTTATTCATCATTTGAGCCATGGACCACCGTTTGAGGATATTTTAGCCCCACAGACCCTAAAACTGAAGATTTATTTTTGCTTTTGTCCACAATTCCTGGCTGGATTTGGGGAAACAAAACAGGCAAACATACAGATCTACATTCTGTAGTTGTGTAGACTTATTAAGTTATGTTAGTGATGCTTCAGATATTGTATTTTTTATATATAACTCTTGACAGCGTAAACATGAAACCAAATGGACCCTTGCGGGCTTGTATTCAAAATGCGGGCTTGTATTCAAAATGTACTGAGTAAACAAAGGAAAAGGGTAGTTATTCTGCAGAATGTCCCATTTTGTCCAAAATTGGAAGTATAAAAAAAAAATATATATATAAATATAATATAGAGTGGTTAATGTATTTAGTAAATTAAAAGGTAGCTAGTTACTAGTAAAAGTAAAAATATTGAAAATTGGAAGTAAAAAAAAATATTATGTTAAAAAATACTATTGTACTTGAGTTTAATGTTTGATTACATTACTGTAATGTATCCCGTCTTCTAATGAAAGGATATATAATATAGTGATGTCAATCAGTTATTAACAGATCATGACTGTGAGGTCCCTCGTCCCTTGATGAAGACTATTGGTGTAATGTGGGATGTCACTGATCAAAAGGAAATGATACTAGTTGATGTGAGGAAAAAAAGATTAAAGACGATTAGTTATGAAATGGCCGTAATGTTTTTTGTCACAGGATTAGTTGTGCACTGATTTAATGTAAAAATAATACTCAGTGAAACATAACAACAAAAGCACCCTATTTATTTTTAGCCTATTTTGGCTGTGTGTCTCCACATATTCTGTTTGGTGATTAAAATGTGAGAACAGGGTGTCTGTGTGGGTGTATTCTTACCGTTTGTTAACGGTTAACTTGAAAGCAGCGAGTAGGGTAGCAGTAAAATCACGTTATTTAGCACATTGTGGCCTTCGTAACGTCTCAAAGCAACACTCACCGTTTTGTCCACGCACAATTCTCCAATCACACAATTGCAGACCTTTGGGGGAGGTTGACAATGGCGGTTGTGTTTGTGGAAGGAAGGCAAGGACGTTTCTAAACAGTTTGTGTGAAAGGCAAGCAACACATCAAACAGTAGTGCGCAGAAGTAAGACGTTTCCCCACCTATTATCAGATATACAAGGGAAACAAGCTACTGAGTTACTCTGTCTTTGTATCTCTCTCTTGCTCTGACTGACCCTCTGTCTCTTCCTCTCTCATCCAATTGCACGTGATGTGCATACAATCCCCACATGCCTCTGATGTCCTTCAACGTGCGCGACAGACCCAAAAGTACAACATCCTCACGGAATGATATTGTTCTCACATTAGCAACATAAACACACACAGAGCTATTTCTGAATCTGAGCATTGCATAACACAAATATTTAATTGTGTTTACATGCCAATGCAGACTGTGATCCATAAATATTTTCCTCTGTCTGTTCCAGTCTTGGCCCAGCAGCCGTGCTTGGGCTCTCTGGGTTCTGGACACATTGTTTCAGACCACTGGCCAGTGACCACCCAAACCTACTGTGGTTTATTTACACGGTTATTTTTGTTGTGCATTTCTTTGCTACTATTTTGTACGTTTGTGCGAGTGACGACAATATCAATTTGCGACCGCGATGGATATTAGTAAAACACTCCCGAATGGTGGCCAACAGTCCCGACCATTGCCGCGACCGCTATACATTAGTCACGGCCGTTACATATTAGTTGTGATCGGTGAAAACGAATGACTGTTTTACTACCGGTCCCGACATTCACAAACTGTCGCAATCACTGGCCACCGGTCACGACTGTTGGTCCAACCAGCCACGACCGTTCTTCACCAGTCGCTACTAAACCAACCCTGAACATAACCTCAGTAAAACCCATGTCTAAACCTAACCTGACCATTGGCCCTCTGGTTGCAAAATCACTTTGCAGCAGTTGACCGTTTTTATGGCGAGCAGCCGTCACATAATGATTTCGCCTTGTTTGTGCGAATGCCCGCCTGCCTGTGCATGCGTGCAGTCTTCAACCACGCCTTTACACACACACACACACACACACACACACACACACACACACACACACACACACACACACACACACACACACACACACACACACACTGCTGTGGTAAACAGGGTTTCTACTGCCTCGCCAAAGGGTCAAAGCAGCATCTGCAGGGTGATGATTATTATCACACACACAGACCCGCAGCAGGAGGATGGAATGAGGAAGAACCCCAGAGGGCTGGGGAAAGGGAGTTCCCACTGCGGTGGTGCAGGGACTCACACAGGGAGCAACACACTACAGTATTTATACTGTACATTACAGTACGGCGCTGTCAGCTGAGAGACCGCAGAGCTCTGAGGAGAAGACAACAGATGAATGCACTTAGACTTCATGTAGAGTCGACTGATCTACACGGTGGAACGAAGGTGTGGAAGAGGAGAGTATAAGATGAGAGAGAGAGAGGGAACAACACTACACTAACACAGACCTGAGGAGGATTTACTAGGAGAAGTCAAGACTGTGGACATTTTATCTCACTCAGACGCCGGCCGGAACATCACAAGATCAAGGGACAAGTCTGGAACAGTGCGTGTGACAGTGAGAAGAGTGGATCCACTGCACAAACAAGATCTTTACTTATAGATCGGTTGGTTGATTGATTAATACATAACTTCAAAAAGCAGCTGAGGCCGGCCTGTGGTGGGTTTTGTGGGGCTGCACTTAGGGATCAGGATTTACCAAAGCAAAACAATGTTTTTCTCTCTTTTTGAGCATGTTGCTCAGAGGTGGAATTTACCAAGACAGAAATAGTTTTGGAAAAAAGGACGAGGAGACACTTTGAAAAAACACATTTTGGCGGAAAGGGAGTTGATCTGCCAAGAGAGTCAATCTATCCTCCGGCTGAGGATCGATTGAAGTTCAGAGAAAAGAGTTATTTGTTTTTGTATGCAGTAGACGGCGATTGAAGTCTATCTGAGGAGTGCATTTTGGAAGGCCGCTGCTTGGAGCTGAGCCTTGACGCCGGCAAAGGCCGCGGGAAGGAGAGACAGACGCCTCGTGGAAAAGAGGAACTAAGGCGCACGCGACAAGAGACGACTGTGGGTGACTGAAGCTGACGACAGACTGACGGAAAGAGACAGAGCTGTAAAAGAGTGGATTATTCCTGTTCCGTTCTCTGTCATGAAGCTGAAGCGCGTGGAGAGGCTATGCAGGGAGGTGTGGAGGAGCTGCCAACAGGTCTGTGTCACTCCGCTAGGCAGGTAGACCTGGAAACAGGCTGCATGCTGGGAAAGTAGCATCAGACTGCACTATACTAGGAAGATGTTTCTGTTGCTTGTGGGTTGTGAATGGAAATGAACCAAACAGGTGTGTGTTCTGTGTGTTTATAGGTTACGACGTGTGGGAAAAAGACCATGTAGTCTGTGAATTCTGTGATGGAACTCTTGAAGTTAAAAGGCTTGATTATGTCATTAATGTACCTTTAGAGGTGTTGCGTGGACATAATTAAAAAGTTACCCCGTTCTGTGGAGGTCTGAAAAAAATATTTTTTTTCCTGAGTGCGTGCAAATGGCACCAAATGGATCCGCAAGAGTCCATTTGGTTATTTGTGCACTCTGGGTGGAAAATGGGTGGAATTCTCCTTTAAACATATTTTATACACCCATTAATGTTGTTTAAATTGTGAATAAGAGGATTGATGTTGCATGAGGTGTTCATTTAGTCTTTTGTTGTCTATCCACCAGTTTAATAACTGAGGTTTTGTTCACAACCAGATTTGTGAACCAGGAAGATATAATGGGTAAGGGTATACTGTAAATGACGGAGAATTATCTTAGCCTTTACAGTATAAGCATTATGTTGTATTTTAGCCGTTGAAAAATGTCAAATCTACGAGCTCATGGCACACTGTGAGCTTGTAGGTCTGCTATTTTTGAAAACGTGGTGCAAATCTTTGAATATTGTGTGAACAGTGAACATTTTTAATTTTGCTTCTTGGGGGGAGGCTCCTGGAACAACATATTTTCAGACAGGGGTTGGTATCCATATACAGATGGTTTGGGATTGGGAGATCCTTGGCATAAAATATTGACTGTCCACTGACATAGAAACAAGACGTTTTTTTTTTTCTCCCAGAAAATTTAGATTTGTAGATTCCGTTTTCAGGTCAAAACTGGTTTATTTCTGTCTGGCATCATGTGTCGTTGCCTATTTTAACCATGCTTTCCATGGTAACTTATGATTCATGTGAAACCTGCTGCTTGTTCCACAAAAGTATTGTGTCGGAAGATTCAATCGTTCAAGTGAGTTCATGACGCTGTCACCCAGGAAGGTCATAATGCCGTACTTAGTAGTCAATAGAAACAGTATGTCACCACAGCCATATAACAGAATGCGAATCTGTAAGTTTAGTGCAGACACCCTGTTAACCACGACACTTATAACAGCAGCATGGGATTCCACTGTACAGTAAAATATGTTCTCACATTTTCTCATTTGCTTTAGACATTGTTATTATTAAGTCACACCATAATAACACCTCAGTTCCTGCAGCCAGCAGCCACCGGTATGGGGAACTACACGCCACGGTTATAGATTGTGCCTCCTGTCATCTAGAGCAGTGGCACTGCTCGGCCGAAAGAGCCGAAAGAGCTTGTATATTTAACCCTAGAACACTTACCATGACTAATTTTCACTCAGACAATTTTCATAATGTTGCTGATGGTGGGCGGGTCTTTCAGTAGCTTCATGATGCTCAGTGACATCATAATGTTGCTGATGTCTGAGGTTGGTGGGTCTTTCAGTAGCTTCATGATGCTCAGTGACATCATAATGTTGCTGATGTCTGAGGTTGGTGGGTCTTTCAGTAGCTTCATGATGCTCAGTGACATCATAATGTTGCTGATGTCTGAGGTTGGTGGGTCTTTCAGTAGCTTCATGATGCTCAGTGACATCATAATGTTGCTGATGTCTGAGGTTGGTGGGTCTTTCAGTAGCTTCATGATGCTCAGTCACATCATAATGTTGCTGGTGTCTGAGGTTGGTGGGTCTTTCAGTAGCTTCATGATGCTCAGTCACATATAATGTTGCTGGTGTCTGAGGTTGGTGGGTCTTTCAGTAGCTTCATGATGATCAGTGACATCATAGAATGTGGGTTTATTTCCCTGCATACACTCCTAGTTTTTCACCTGCGTTTAGTGATAGTGTGACCCACAATGGACTTTTTGATTTTTTCTTTCATTTTTATCTTCACTGGATCAATCTCATAGGACATAGGAATGTTTGGACCAAAGGATAAGATCCAAACTTTTTTTTTACTTTAACTTTGTTCAACTCATCTTGTTTTGCCAAAAAAATATTTGGGAGCCCAAATAACCAACCAGTACCAGGCCTGGTTGAGAATTGCTGATTTAAAGGCACATTATACAGTCAATGGCCACTCTCTGTTTACATACATCATCAGCAGAGAATGCAGTAGAATTGCAGTGTTGATAAGAACATAACAATGTCAAAGGCAGGATGAGTCATTATTATCACAATATATCTGTTGTCGACTGGGATTCTAGGAAGACTATGCACATGTTGGGGGGCGCGCGCGCACACACACACACACACACACACGGTTTCTACCTACAGATCGAGACAGATAGAGAGGTACAGGACTGGATCAGGCTGGTTGTTGGGGAAGAGGGACAGAGAGGGGGGGAGAGAAAACATTTCCCATCAGATGCTATCAGTCTGCTGCTGCACTGCCCGCCCACTTCCTGTTCACACACAACACAAACACACACACACACACACAAACTCATTTATTTGGACAGCAGCTGTTCTGCTGCACATTTTGGCTCCACGCTGCGTGTTATTACTCCATGTGAAGCGACATTGAGTGTGATGTTTGAGAAAGTGTCTACCGTTACTGTCAAGTTCAAGACGGTTTAGAATTTTTAGATACTCATACTTAGATCACAGGAGGACATGAAGGTCAGGGGCCTGCAGTATCTCCTGTTTCTGTAGTGTGAGGGCAGCTTGATGTACAAGTACACCCCCTCGGGGGCGGATGTAACATTTCCCAATTGGGGGGGCTTCATCGCCGATGAAGCCGCACCCACACCATTTTCGGTTACAGGACTTTTATTAGGCAAGTAAAGCATCAATAATAACATCAGTTGTTGTTGAAGTTGCAACAGGCACGCAGCATGCATAAAGCGAAAGGTCTGACTCAGAGAGTGTACTGTTTTCAGTGATGAAATGCTGTTGGATTTCATGGTGAGACAACAGCAATTAGTTAGTAGCAGTAGTAGTGTTTCAAATCATTTTAAATACAAGCACTTTGATTTAAAATATCATGGGTTATTTTGCATGCCGTCATGTTTGGTGGGGCAGTCAGGGCATTTAGGGGTGCATTGCCCCGCCCATGCCTAGATCCGACGCCAGTATGACGCCAGTATGTCGCAGGCAGTGATGGGCAGTAACTTGTTACAAGTAGCTAAGTTACTTAAGTTAGTTATTTTCCTGTAGCTTGTAGTGTAGCTTATTACATTTGTTCTGGGAATAGCTTGTAGTGAAGCTACACTACTTGTTTTGAGTAACAAGGCGTAATATAAATGCGGTCTTGCCCAACGACTTAGTCACACCCTTTTAACTTAAAATATTCAGATTGTTTTTATTTCACAGATGGATATTTATTGTTTCATCTTCTTCAAATTGTATCCTCTCCAAATGCCTAGACTCGTGTGCTGGCTTATTCCAGTTACATCCTCATTCCAGTTCTATTCATCTAAAAGTGGAACAGCCACATGGCGGTGCTTAAAACCTTAAAGTAGGGCAATGTGGCATGCCAGCAATTTATCTTAATTGAATTATATCCAGCAATGTACTGGTATTCCAGTGGAAAACTCCCTATAGTTAAAACAGTGTTTGTTAAAGGGGAATTCCACCCAATTTCAAAATTTTCCTGAGAGGGTACAAATGGAACCAAATGGGTCCATTTGGTTCACATTTGTACCCTCTCAGGAAAATGTTGAAATTTTGAAAAAGGGGTCTGAAAGAAAAATCATTAACATGGTGAAATACATCTTGATGATGTCATCAGATGTCATCAGATGTATTCAGACCTCCATTTTTAGGAAATACAGAATTGGGGGAACTTTTTTATCATGTCCACACAACACCTGGAAGGTACATAAATGACATAGTAAAAATTTTGAAAATGGGTGGAGTTGTCCTTTAACGACTTGATGGTTCAGTGCCACATTTGGGCTGTCGGTGTGAAGCAGTCAAAGAGCAACACCTACAGTTGGTTAGTGTTACTTAGACCGTGTTGTTGGGGTTGTAGTGGCTGAAGACTATGTCCACTTGTCCAGTGACTCATTGAGGCTGTCCAGGTGGTGTCTGGGGTTGCTGAGGACGTTTAGATATTTTAGAATTTGAGTGTGTGTAGTGGTGGATGTTGCTTGCAATCTCACGATAGACATGTATCATCAGAGGCCACAATATGATATATATCGGTTTATCGATATACAGTATCGATTATACGTTTATTCAAGCATACTGTAATGACCATGTTGCACAAATACAACAAAAGCGTGTACAACTACAACAAAAGCGTAAACATGAAACCAAATGGACCCGCAATGGTACATTTGGTTTCATGTTTACACTCTCAAGAAGAGTTAAAATATTCATCAGGGTAATTAGCCCAAGTCTACACAACTAGAGGATGTAAAAGATTAATGGTCATTTTGATCTGTATGTCTGACTGTTTTGTTTTCTCTGAAATCCAGCCTGGAATTGTGGACAAAAGCAAAAGAAATCATTAGTTTTGGGCTCTGTGGGACTAAAATGTCCTCAAATGGTGGTCCGTGGACCAACATTTGAGGACATTTTAGTCCCAAATGCTGAATAAATAGTGGGCCTTTGTATGAAAAAGGTTGAAAACCACTGGTATAAAGCAATGCAGAGGACTGTATGTATGCTGGAATTGTTACTCCATTGTAACATGCCTGCCAGTGGTGCTGGCCTGGGACTACCCATCACTTCTGACCTCTTATAAATATAAGTTACTATTTATAATCGCAATTGTTATATTCATAATAAATAATTATGTCCGTACTTTAAATTAGTAGGTTTTAAGTGACCCTCCCACCACATACACACACATACACCCACCCACACAATACGGGCTATTGCATATTCATACATGCATGTAAATGTGTTCCTCCTCATTACTTCCAACTTCCAGTGACCTTTAACTAGATAGAGATCTGCCTGCATTGGAACCTTTTATAAGAAAACGCTGATATAGGTCATTTTGTACCAGAAAAAAAAAAACATCAGAGTCACAGACTACAATTTCACTGCAGTAAGGCAAACACCTACAAATAACACACAGATGCACGCACGCACGCACACACACACACACACACACACACACACACACACACACACACACACACACACACACACACACATACACACACTTTTAATGACCTCTGCGCACTTAATTCGACTCCCTCAATTTAGGACCGTCTCGCGGCGGAGAACCTTTGTGTTCTTCTGCGGATTGGAGAGTTACTGGTGACAGAGAGGGGAATCCATCATCTCCCAATCCAATTTCACACATGATCAGGCTTCTGTAGCACGACACTCTATTTGGTGTTTGGCCAGTTCATCTGGCCAAACACGTTGCTATGTCCAGATTAGAAAACACTACGGTGACTCTTAACACGAGGGACTTGAGGAGAATTTGACCCCGAAATTATTGCCAAAAAACAAAGATAGTAATTATGACTCTGCAAATGCATGGTAGCCATCCTATGGCTACAGTATTACTACAATACAGCTGCCATATTAATCCAAATAAAACCGGAAAATCCTTTTAGATTTCTTTGTCTTGGCTATTCAGAAATACCAGATATAGAGGCTCACAATGTGTTTGCGTAGCGCTGCAAGCTTGTACATCTGCTATTTCCGGCGATTAAAAAATCTGAATCGGCCTCAAATTAGATGGTCGTGAATGCCTTCAATATTAGGTTAAACCTTAGCTTAAACACTGCCAACACATCTGACAGGCAAATAGGTCAGTATGAAATGTTGATGATTTTTAGCAATCAAAAACCTACGTTATTGTGATCAAGTTTGTCCATAAAGTCCCTGCTTTATCCGGTGGGACAATTAACCACACATACAGTATGCGCACACATGTGCACAGTCACACAACACAGGGTGTTTCAATCAGTCCACAATCTCTCTGTGTGCCCTAGGGTAAATACCCTCACAAAAACATGCAGTCATCCTGGGCTCTAGACTGCCTCCCCCTGGCCAGCCAGGGTACCTGATGGATGGGACAGGAACTGGTTGGAATAACATGTTCCTTCCACAAACTATGCGTCCAACCAGGGAAACTCCCCTCTGTCAGGTGAAAAGAAGACAGTTTGGACTCCTCATACATTGAAGGAAGCATGAGGCCAGTCCCGCTGCTTCCCCAGGTTGGTGGAGGATGTGTAGAGCCCAGGATCACATTAGGTAATTGGCAACTGGGTGGAAGAAATGGGTTACAAAATCTGGGGGGATAAAAAATGAAGGGAAGAAGAATTAGATGATGTTTTATAACTGCTGTATCCGTCGCATCTCATCTCCCTTCTTCATTTCTTTTCGGGGCTTTTCTTCAGCGTCAGTGTATGAGGAGTTATGCAACAAAGTCTCATTGGTAATAATGTCATGAGTTACTCTTAACTAAAAGTGCCAGCATGAGGGATGAGGCCAGAGCGTGGAAGTGTGGGCTGAAAGACACCCAGGAAATACAGTATGTTAGCGCAGTGTGGACATGCAGAGAGTATAAGCACCCGGTCGGAAGGTTGTGTGTTGTCACTTGTGTGGCTGACCAGGGCTGTGCGTGTGTGTGTGTGTGTGTGTGTGTGTGTGTGTGTGTGCGTGCGTGTGTGTGCGGTGTTACAGTTGGACCAGCTGGTGGTGGACGCTGCCAAAGAGAAGAGAGACATGGAACAGAAACACTCCACCATACAGCAAAAGGTATGTGTCCTGCACGCACGCACGCGCACACACACACACACACACACACACACACACACACACACACACACACACACACACACACACACACACACACACACACACACACACACACACACACACACACACACACACCACTCAGTGTTGTCTCCTCAACATCCCATGACTTTGATTCCAGTTTACGGTTTTCTCTGTCTACTGCACAACACACACACACACGCACACGCGCACGCACTCGCACGCGCGCGCGCACACACACACACACGCACGCACACACACGCATGCACGTGCGCGCGCGCGCGCACACACACACACACACACACACACACACACACAGATGTGATGTGATTTGATTACCTCATTTGCTTTGGCAATTCAGTTGTCACCCAGCCGACGGTTGTTCTGATGGTTCTGATGGGTGACGGGGGAGGGGAGTTCAGTGCCACATTTGGGCTGCCGGTGTGATTTTGACTGCTCTTTGCCAGTCAAAGAGCAACACCTAGGTTAGAGTAGAGGGCGAAGTGTTTTGCTCATGGGCACTTTGTCCGAATAGACCAGTCTGGTAGGCCCAACCGCCGACCTTCTGTTTACAGAAAGCCTCTCTATGCTGCTTATCAGGCAGATTTCTATTGTCAAAAAAGTGATTTCAGCCTTACTACTACTTTATACAATAGCATTTGTAGAGGAAATAATTTATGGAAAAAATTATGGAACAAAAATGCAAATTTTATGCACATTTTAATATTTTTTAAAATTAATAATACCAATAAATAAAAAAGATATGTCTTTCGTAATACAGGAATTTTAGTTTTATCATGGTTAAATGTCATTAACAAAAATAAGAATTTTTTTATTGTGCGATTTTCAGCCTCTGTGGCGGTATTTACTGTATATGCAAATATTACCAGTGGTATTGAAAGACTATGACAATGAAGATCAGTCATAATGTTTTATGTGAAAAAAAATGCTTGGATGAATAATTAATAAAATATCTTGTCATATATGGCGATTATAGTGCTTGTAGAGTTATTCACACAAATGCATACATGCGTGCGTGCGTGCGTGCGTGCGTGCGTGCGTGCGTGCGTGCGTGCGTGCGTGCGTGCGTGCGTGCGTGCGTGCGTGCGTGCGCGCGCGCACGCACACTCACAGGCACACACACACACACTCACAGGCACACACACACACACACTTGCTGAACATGGCCTGCAGATGTCATGGTAATCCAGGCTTCAGCTCCAGTAGGTCCAGTATAGATCCCTGGACCTCGGTCACAAAGCCTCTTCATATTACACTCAGGCCTGTTCCTAATAAAAGCAGAGCTGTGCCACTTCACAGAGGCTTAGTAGGACTTACAGATCTACCCCACAGCAAGCACCCTGTTTAGTCTGCACACAGCCCTGTCTCTAGAAGGACTTACAGATCTACCCCACAGCCAGCACCCTGTTTAGTCTGCACACAGCCCTGTCTCTAGAAGGACTTACAGATCTAAACCACTCAGCCCTGCTCTTATCCAGTTTGTCCAGACATATCTGTATCTGTCATATCAAAAACTATTGTAACCAGGGCCAGATCTAGAGGGGGGCAGGGGTGGGCAGAGCCCACCCAAACGTGCATCCTGCCTACCCAATAAAAGGTAATATATCAGTGGTTTTCAACCAGTAGTCCCGGGACACACCAGTGGTCCTTGAGCGAGTTCCAGGTGGCCCCCAGCTAAATGGTGGAAAGTTGGTTGACCCAAATGGACCCGCAAGGGTCCATTTGGTTTCATTTTTACACTCTCAAGAGTTAAAATATTCATCATCTGAATTAGTCCAAAGTCTACACAACTAGAGAATGTAGAAGAGTAATGGTCATGTTGATCTGTATGTTTGAAATCCAGCCTGGTATTGTGGACAAAAATAAAAGATTTACAAGCTATCAACAGACAAAAACAGGGATGTGCAGTAGTTCCACCGCAGCATTCTGCACACTTGACCTACACTTGGCCTACACTTGTCTCTAAACAGATTGTGTTGTACATATACAGTATACAGTATTATGTAACATATTAAGTAACATTGCCCAACACTGGTTGTGAGCTTGTAGTTTGGCTGTTTTCACATCTGTGGAAGTAAAAAATAAGTCTACACACCTCTGCCTCTCTCTCCCACATCCAACTGTCGCTGTTCGCGACAATAACAGATGTTTGACACAGAGATTATTTTTGTGTGAGTGAATTTGTGGGATTGTCAATAAATACTCCAATCTACAGTATGTCATATATCACTCAGACTAATGAGCACCCTGGGAGAAGTTATAGTTGATAAGAGTATTGGTCGCCAGTTATCCATTGATCGTAACGACTCCGGGCTCAGCTGTAAGGAGAGATCTCTTAGGGTGTGATGATGATCTCAGCCACACATGCACGCCGTGCATTATTGAGCGTTGGCGGAAGCTCAGCTGTTTGATGACTCGCAAAGCAAAACGGATGAGTTTCATTTGGTTCCCGTCGTCGACTCTGATCTTGAAGCCAAAACATAACCAGCATTGGTTGGCGCAAGTCGTCACCAGCTGGACCAGACAGAGTCATTCACATTTCCAGGAAGTGCATGTAAGGATGCTATTTAGGATATAATTTTATAGGACGATGCACGGGGCTTAAAGTTCTCAGTGCTGAGGGCTGATTTCAGTCCTGACAATTTCACATTGGTCATTTAATGAGATCATTGCAGATTTGCAAAAAAGAAACACATTTTCAGTATTGATATTTTTTGATATCAGTAAATAGAATTGTAACACATTGGATAGGATAATAAAGACAGAGTGGAACAAATTGAAATATAATGGCAACAGAAAGGAACAAAATGGGTAGTGCATTTTCCAGATGTATTTATACTTATACATACCTATACCTTTACATAATTATAAGTAAATATCAGGGTCATTACACATTATAAATCCTGGCTCATTTATTGGAACCAGACCTTCAAAGAAGGCCTACCGTATACAGTGGAAAAATGTGCAAGACATTTTCTTAAAGAAAAAACATTTTTTTAAAAGAGGTTTGTCTCTCACTTGTCATGCTTAGCTGTGATTGGACTGCAGCAGTTTGGGGAAGGTCTATTGTCCACATGACAACCAGAGCTGGCAGTGAGAATGCAGTATAGTGTTTGATGTACGTTCTTTATCCAGGGGACTTGAACTTCGCGGTCGCATGGTGTTATGTATCTGTGCTGCTATGGGTGGGGGTTGGTTGGTAGTCCCTGAAATATATCTATTGACACCGTCTATTAAAAGAGTCCAGAATGATGCTGTGTTTGGTTCTCTGTAGTATCTCTATAAGGAAAGGTATGACAAGAATGTGTCAATATGACAACATCTGCCTCTCGTGTGTGTGTGTGTGTGTGTGTGTGTGTGTGTGTGTGCGTGCGTGCGCGAGCGTGCGTGCGCGAGCGTGCCTACGTGTGTGTGTGTGTGCGTGCCTACGTGCGTGTGTGTGTGTGTGCGAACGCATGCCTATGTGCGTGTGTGAGCATGCTCCGCGGCATAGCGGCAGCTTGTTCCCCAGCGGTTGCTTTTCTTCTGACATCTCTCAATCTTTTCCCTCTCAACCTGCTCATCTTTCCCCCTATTTGTCTGTCTGTCTGTCTGTCTGTCTGTCTGTCTGTCTGTCTGTCTGTCTCTCCCTGTGCTTTCTCATTGTGCTCTTTCTTTCTCAGGGCAGGATGTAGCATTTCCTAATTGGAGGGGGGCAGGTGAAAATGGTATGGGTGCGGCTTCATCGCTTCATGAAGTCGCCCCTATACCATTTTCGGTTACAGGACTTCTACTGTATTAGGCACAGCATGCATAAAGCTAAAGGTCTGACTCAGAGAGTTTTCTGTTTTGAATGATGAAATGCTGTTGGTTTTAGATCCGGCCCTGTTCTCCCTTCTTTATCTCCCTCCCCACTCCGTCTATTCTCTGCTCTCTATCTCTCCCTCTCGTCTCTCTCTGTATCTCTCTTTTTCGTCTCCCTCTCTCTCTCCCTCCCTCTCTTCCCCACAGTACCAATACCACTGCCAACTTCCTCCTGTCCTTCACCCCCCTCCACCCCAACCCCTCCTCCATCTTCATTGATGCTATTTTTATATTGTACCCTCCCTCTCTCTTTTTCTCCCTCTTACCCCTCCTCCCTCTCTCCGTCTCTCTGTTTCCCTCTCTCTCTCCCTCTCTCTCTGTCTCTCATACTGTTTGTATACCAGCCGTCCTAACCAAGACTCTCCTCTCCTCTTCTCTTCTCTTCTTTTCTCCCTGCCTCTTCCTCTTTTCCTTCCAGGCTGCTCTGCAGGTAAGCTTTGCATCGTCTTTTTCTATTCTGCATTCCCTTTCCTCTGCCCCTCTGTGTGTGTGTGTGTGTGTGTGTGTGTGTGTGTGTGTGTGTGTGTGTGTGTGTGTGTGTGTGTGTGTGTGTGTGTGTGTGTGTGTGTGTGCGTGTGCGTGTGTCTCAGTCACATTGTGTTGGCACTTGGGACACAGCCGGACATGTCTAGACTTTGGCACGTCAGCACACACACACACACACACACACACACACACACACACACACACACACACACACACACACACACACACACACACACAGTGTCCCACGCCCTGCATGTTAACCACATTCACACTGAAGGTGATCTGTCTGTGTGTGTGTGTGTGTGCATGCGTGCGTGTGCTTGTGTGCATGCACGTGCATGTACATGTGTGTGTGTGTATGTGTGCGCGTGCACATGTGCGTATGCGTGTGCACATTAGTGAGACGTCATGCATGTTGATATCCATGCATCTCGTGCGACTGAGTCCATTCATGCCGTTCAGCTCGTGGTTTCATGGATATGAGAGCGTATGCTGTGCATTTAGAGTGCTGCTATAGAACGCTCACTGTGGACTATATGGTCAGTGTAAGAAGTAAAAACGCATCAATAATAGTTTAACGTGTGGATTTACTTGGCAACTGGAAAGTATTGATAGTTATGGTACAATACATATGCGAATTAAACATGTCTCACTTTTCACCGGCAATGAGTCAACACGGTGCAACGTAAACAGGTAAACATACGGTAAATATGGAGCATCATGTTTACATTCTGGCCTTCATACTGTATGCTGACTGAGCAGGAGGGACGGAGGCTTCATCGGGACACGTGACACATTGTTGACAGGCTCTGGGGTGTCTCTCTCTTCCATTCACAAACTCCACGACACCTTTAGTTTCCAACTGATCTCCTGACCTATAAGTCTGTAGTAGCAGTCAGGAGGACAACAGAGCAGTGTTGCCAACTGCCAAAATCCAAAATGCCCTAGAACAGTGATTTTCAACCATTTTCATACCAGGTCCGTGGCATTTTAGCCACGGACCACCATTTGATGTTGAATTTAGTCTCTCTGACTGTTGGTCAAAATAGCAATTCTTCTACATTTTCTAAATATGTAGATTCTTGAAAATTAGGTAATTCAGATGTTTAAATATAATTTAAATCTTGAGAGCGTAAAATGAATCCAAATGGATCCATAAGGGTCCATTTGGTTTAATTTCACAATCTCAAGAGTTACAGATCTATAAGGGTCTATTTGGTTACCAATGGTCCTTTCTAGGAAGAAGGAGGACTCTATCATGGCAGGAAAAATGGTGAAAAACGAGGGTTTTATCCCTCACCTGCTAGTGAGTTGGGGCACCAATTTCGCCCCAACTTACCAGCAAAAAAGCACTAGATTCTCTGCCAGGAGTTTTTCACTAATTTTGGCGCTAGGGGGGTCTGAAAAAAAAGCTAAATATAGCGACAAATGCACCAAGTTGGCAACACTGTCTGCAACCTCTCTGTTCCAAGAGGACCTCAAGTCTACTCCCCTGCAGCAATGTGAGGAAGGAGGAGA